>JACN01001351.1:0-13823 GCA_000787155.1 Scartelaos histophorus | reverse complement strand
TGATTAGTTATTATTATTATTATTAGTTATTAGTTATTTATAAGTTATTTATAACCTTCAACTTCAACTTTCAAATAGTTAAAATTACACTTTTTGTGTTAAAAACAACTCTGACATTTTTTACCCTGAAATTTTAACCCTCCAGTTTTGGCTGTGGATAATTTCAGCCCTAGAATTGCCAGTTTCTACTGAATTTAAGATAAAAAGGAGCTGTTAACTATCACTTCATGACATCACAAGGTGGAGCAGAGCATTTTGAGCTTTGGAGATGTCGATAGTCTAAAAAAACGAAGGATTACTCTGTGATATGTGAATGAAAACACAGCTCCAGATGTGTTTTTGAGGAGGTAACAGCTTTATAACATGGCTTCAAACTCACTGGAGTCAATTGTGCATAATATAAGACCTTTGATGGTTAATTAATTCATGTTTAATTAACGAATTCTGAGCGCGACACACATCAATCTCTCATTAACCAGATTGCTCCACCTTCTATCTCCTTGGTAAATATAAAAATAAAATATGAAAGTCATGAACCGCGCTATAAAGTTTTAGCATCCCAAAAAAACTCGACATTAAGCTAACCACTCTGCCGCTCTGCCCAAACCCAGTGGAAAACATGCTTCCCGTAGATTAGCGCACATCAAAAAAACCCGTAATTCCCCTTGAAAATAATACATTTTAATGCACACAAAACGCTCAAAAGAAACCCCAAACGCATCGCTTCCCTTCGCTAATTAAAACGCTGTGGGAATCCCCCAGGGGCCGATACACCCCCCATTGTTGTTTGGCGTGGCGGTGCGTTCAGGTACCTATCTCTGTGCAGCCATATGATGGAGGAGGCGCGGGGGGGAGGTGCGCGCGTGTGATTTCCCGCTGTCAGTGAATCCTCGGCGGAGATAACCTTGAGGAGAGCTGTGCCGGCGCCGGTATTGACGAACAAACTGCAGTGGACTTGGCGTTAGCTTGGTTAACCCTTAGCGACCGCGGAAAATGAAATCGTGAAATTCAAGATGAGGTGGACAAGGTTAAAAAAATGTTTGGGGAGAGAAGACGGAAAGAAAAGGCGCTCGTCTAATGAAAGCAGATAAACAAATACGTGGTGATTTAGATCGGATGCCCTCCCTGAATAAACTCTGTCCATTTATCCACTGCTTAGACTCTTTATAAAGGAAGTTTGAGGCATTTGGTGTTTTTAAATCAGATGCCCTTGCTGAAAAAAATCCATGCTTAGAATCTTTAGTGTAATAAATGCAGCTTAACTAATTAGATTGGATATTTTGTGTTTTACATCAGATGCCCTTCCAGAAAGAACCTGTCCATTCGTCCATGGTTAGAATCTGCAGTGTAGAAAAAACAGCTTCACAAAATATAAGTTCTGTTTGGTGTTTTTACATCAGATGCTCCATTTATCTGAGCTTGGAGTCTTAATAACATGTTTTAATTGCAGTTTTCCTATCGAGGCCAAAGAGACATTCACCTGGTCAACTGGACAAATGTTTATTTTTGTTGAAAAGCGTTTCGCAGCTCGTCAAAGCTGCTTCTTCAGTTTGTCCGGTTGACAAATTGAATTTTTTCTTTTCCTTGGATTCTCCCTGACGACTGGGACTCTGCACATTCCTATAGCGGAAAATCAGTGTTGAGTTTGTAGCCGAGTCGCTGCTGATCAAAATAAGTGAGCGGTCGCTCCACTGTTCTGGCAATTGTCAAAACATTTTAGGAAATTTAGGAAATTTTGACAGATTTGACCAATTCAGGAGACACTACGTCATCAAAATGTTGAAATTTCTGGAGGCAAAATCACACTTTGCCCCAATTACTGGAAAAAAAAAATCACCTCGCCATAGCAAGTCCTCCTCATTATGGTTTATTTTGTACTGTCATAAACGATAAACTTTTGTACCTTTTTATCATGATTATTAGTTTTGTATGAACATAGTGTGTCATTTAATTTGCAATATGTAAATATTTGTAAAGTTCCCTGATAAATGAACAAAAGAAACCACATCGTCATGAACATGGAGGGTTAATCTAAGTCTTTGTTGGCATCTCACCCTCTTTAAATCGACTTTTCGGAGCTTTTAACCACGTTCTACTTGTTCCTCCTTCTCATTTCCCACTTAAAGTTGTATTTGGAGTGATTAATCTCTAACCACTTATTTTCAGATCAACTCCCGGTTTTACTTCCACTTCCACATGACCACTGCCCTCTACTGTGTTCATCACTTTGATTTTCTCAGTCGGTGATACACATAGGATCAGCAGTGTTGTGGAGTTATTTTGGTTCTCATTGAAAAAAAACAAAACAGTCCTGCTGTTGTGAAAATTGTAAAAGACGTGTTGTTATCTGCAGCTGTCTTTGAAGGCGGGAAAATACCACATAAAAACGTGACCATTTATCATGTTTTTGATGACGTAACAACATTATAACATAGTACAAAGCTCCAAAAGTCGATTTTACCCAATCCCCCGTCTTCAAGTTCAGATTTGAGACGTCATCATTTGCTCGTTTCTTCAAAGCTGATAAACTTTTAATATCCGAGTCACTCTTTTCCTCCCTTCATAATTATGCAAGGCTTCGTCTGAACACTAGCGGCATTTTCTACCAACCTGTTTAGCGAATGTAGCTAATGTTCCTCCCATTAGCTAAAGTACATATTTATGTTAATGTATGGAGCGTTCAAATGGGATAATGGGCTTTTCAAGCATTCCCTGTTTTAAAATGCCTGAAAGCACCGTGAGGTTTTGACCTTGGTGCTCGCGTGGTTTTAAGCTAGCCTATTCACTGGAGGCATAATGTATTCACATTCTGTTCAATAACTCACCGCGCTACGGTATTTTCCTCTGCTAGCTTGCTAATATTTTTATTTTTTTTCTCTTTTTCTTCTCCGAGGTTTAACCAAAGTAAATAGACTCCCGAAGTCTAAATGTTGTGAAGAAAACTCATAAAATATTCACAGTGTTGGGTAGTGTGTAGCTGTTTTGGGTTCTGTGTTTCTGTGGGGAAAAGAGTCGCACATTTAGGCCGAGTTCTTCTCACAAATGGAAAACACTCTGTTCCACCTCGTGATGTCATGTGGTCATACAGGAAGTGCTCCACTGTGTTTTTAAACCCCGTCACTAGAATCATTTGTATGATTTAAGCTCTGGAATGGTCGATCTGCGCTAAACAAAAGGCAAAAGGAGCTTGTGAGAAATGATTTCTGGTTAATATCCTTATAATCTGTGTTCTTCTAATTTGGTTTTAAGCTAGCCTATTCACTGGAGGCATAATGTATTCACATTCTGTTCAATAACTCACCGCGCTACGGTATTTTCCTCTGCTAGCTTGCTAATATTTTTTATTTTTTTCTCTTTTTCTTCTCCGAGGTTTAACCAAAGTAAATAGACTCCCGAAGTCTAAATGTTGTGAAGAAAACTCATAAAATATTCACAGTGTTGGGTAGTGTGTAGCTGTTTTGGGTTCTGTGTTTCTGTGGGGAAAAGAGTCGCACATTTAGGCCGAGTTCTTCTCACAAATGGAAAACACTCTGCTCCACCTCGTGATGTCATGTGGTCATACAGGAAGTGCTCCACTGTGTTTTTAAACCCCGTCACTAGAATCATTTGTATGATTTAAGCTCTGGAATGGTCGATCTGCGCTCAACAAAAGGCAAAAGGAGCATCATGACATCACAAGGTGGAACGAGGCATTTTTAGCTTTGGAGATGTGAACTGGTAATAAAGAGGAACCAACATGTGAAACAAAACACAACTCCAGTTCTGTTTTTTGTTGAGGTTACGTGACTTAAATCTCACAAGAATAAACTTTCCTGTAATAAACACAAATGTGCAATCATGAGTTTGTACTTTAGCATTTAGCATTTTTACCGTGAACTCGTTAGCTAATACGTTAGCTAACAACTTTCCACAAGTTCCATCTGCAGGACTGAACACAGTTAGTAAATGACACTTATATATTTTTGGTGTTGTTTTACTGCTCAGATGTCGGAGATGAGGCTGTAAAAGGTTCCCAATGATCCTGCTAATGGAAATACATTTACATTTATTACATACGTCGCCATTTTATTCACAATAGCCTCGGAAAGTGGTGCCATTATTCAATTCCAAAGACATAATTATTGTCAGTCTGATGGACCTTAAGTCATAAAATTATAAATGTTATATCTGTGGATCCAATGCTAAACAAATAATGATAAGGTTCAACATTTGAGGATTTTTATTTTGGGCATTTCTTTCAAAAACAGTAAATCTGTCAGAGTTCTATAGGTGTATGTTTTTGCAATATATTTTACTTGACACCAAATTCAATTTTTTCTATAACCTTGTACAGTAAGATGGATGCTTATGCAATATTTGTAAGTTCGCAAACTCACAAAAATCTTGAGACTCTACTGCTATAAAGTTCAGTCGACCAATCACATCGCAGCATTAAGTTTACGTGGAAGCTAAAACAAATATGGTGAAGAACCTTTGTGCATCTCAAAATGTTGGAAATTTTGAGTTTTCCACTTGTTGTTTTTGGCTTTTTTTGAAACTTCCACCAATCAGGATCAAATAATCTCGACATTCCTGATCACAGAAGTGCAGAACATCAGTCGGACTCAGGATATTCTTTCTGTCTGTGAAATAAAACCGTAGAAATCTCTGTGAATCTAAATCTCTAAATTGCTAAACTGCGATGCGTTGGCAGTCTCGGGGGGTGTTTTTGACCCCGCGATGGAAGCCGAGGTTGGAAACTCCCACACGTTCGACACGTAAAACCAGCGGCTGCATGTTTGTGTGAGCGGGACTGAAGCCAATGGACCTGGACTGAGTCAGATCTGCGCTCAGAGACTTTTACTGGAGACCGAAAGGACAACGTAACTCTGCATTTTGTCGAGAAATACTAAAATGCGCGACCAAATGTGTTGCTTATGATCAAGAAAATCGCTTGAGGTCCAAAATACACATTTCGACGATGCGCAAATCAAAAAAAAGTGAGTCCGGTGAACAAATTTGGCGGCTTAAAGGGAAAAAGAAATCACAAGGGACTGAAAAGCATCACTGATTTTCTGCTTTTTGGGACTACAGTGGCTAAAAAGTTGCTTACCACGACAAAAGTGTGATTTAAAGTCGAATGAATAAAGCACCAAACAGAATTGCTTCGGGTCAGTTTCAGCCAATTTCCATTTAAAGTTTCAGAACGACGATATCCAAACCCATTCGTCACGAGGTTGTTCCATACATCATTTTGTTGTTTTCTTGGTTCGCCGTCATCTCCCGAAAGACTTTAAGAGGTCGCTCGCCGCTTTTTGTGTAAAATTTGGTGGATTTTTTCCCGGAGCTTCGAGATTTATCACCGTCAAATTGAAATCGTAATTTGAATGGGCGCAATTAGCATATCGCAAAGGCTGCAGGTTTTGAAGTACCATCTTTACTCCACAATGAAATAAAAACTGCTAACCCTGTAGTTTCGATCCGCGCGAACATGTCCAGAAATGGGATTCTCGTTTTCTTTTGTCAGTTCGGATTTCAGTGTTTTTGTCGATTTTTCTGGCCGTGTTTAAAACCTGAACTTTGAACAAAAACCTAAGATTAAAACAGAAACTGCAAATTAAATCTAAAAATGTACTTTCCCATAATTGTTCGGCTGAAATGATTCAAATAAGACGAAAAAAGTATTTGGGAAAAAGTAAGAGTAAGATCTGCTTGTCTACTACTACTACTAATACTACTAATACTACTGCTACTACTACTACTAGTACTACTACTACTACTAGTACTACTACTACTACTAGTACTACTACTACTACTAGTACTACTACTACTACTAGTACTACTACTACTACTAGTACTACTACTACTACTAGTACTACTACTACTACTAGTACTACTACTACTACTAGTACTACTACTACTACTAGTACTACTACTACTACTAGTACTACTACTACTACTAGTACTACTACTACTACTAGTACTACTACTACTACTAGTACTACTACTACTACTAGTACTACTACTACTACTAGTACTACTACTACTACTAGTACTACTACTACTACTAGTACTACTACTACTACTAGTACTACTACTACTACTAGTACTACTACTACTACTAGTACTACTACTACTACTAGTACTACTACTACTACTAGTACTACTACTACTACTAGTACTACTACTACTACTAGTACTACTACTACTACTAGTACTACTACTACTACTAGTACTACTACTACTACTAGTACTACTACTACTACTAGTACTACTACTACTACTAGTACTACTACTACTACTAGTACTACTACTACTACTAGTACTACTACTACTACTAGTACTACTACTACTACTAGTACTACTACTACTACTAGTACTACTACTACTACTAGTACTACTACTACTACTACTACTTCGATAAGTGTCTTTGTGATGCAGTAAAACCTACCCATACCACAGAACAGTGCTGAAAACGCCATTTACATCAAAATCCACATCAGTCGCTTGAGGTCTCAACATAGCTTAACACTCTCAAGGTGTTATTTTATTTGTTAGCTCTTTGTATTTCTTCAGATTGATTAAAAATAAGTACTACTACTACTACTACTACTACTACAACTACTACTGCTGCTACTAGTACTGCTACTGCTGCTGCTACTACTACTACTACTACTACTACTACTATTACTACTACTACTACTACTACTACTACTGGCTCGATCTTCTGACGTGATGTCGCTTTGCAAAAAGTCGCCCGGATCAAACTTTGCTCTCCAAATGTTTACTCGAGTAAGGTTTCTGTTACTTCAATAAAATATTTATCAAGTAGGAGTAAAAGTATTCTACTTGGAAAAGTAGTATTCCTTTAAAAAGTTGCTTAAAAGTAAATAAGATGTCGTCAAAATTCTGAAACTTCAAACTTGATTTTGATACCAAGGAAAAGACTCAATACAAATTCTGATATTGCAATGATGATAACTAAAAACTAAATGTATTAGACGTCAAATCGGGAAAAAAATAAATACATAAAAATAATAATAATAATACACATCATTACATTAAAAGTCTTATATTACACACACACACAAAAAAAAAATAACTATTAACGTCAAATCGTAGTAGTTCTGCCCTCTGAATGTGGCTTTTTTAATAGTAAATGAGTATCCAGTTTTGATACTAGCTTTAACATCGAGTAGCATCAGATTTTTTATACTTTTAACAACCCTACAAAAAGTACAAAAGTACGACCACCTGTACTGACCGTTTGCCCAGAGGTAGCCCCATACATCATTCTGTAGTTCCCTTGGACCACTCCAGTCCTCGCAGTGATTTACGTCTTCGCCGGCCAATTCCGCTCTGCGCTTTTGTCTAAATTCCGGTGCTTTTCTTCAGTTACCTGATCAAACCTGCGCTTGGCTTTTTGGAAACGGCCAATCGGAGAACCACGCCGGTCGTCCATCAACACTCCACGCGCCATCGGGGGGAATTTGAGCAGCTTTACGGCCATAAAAACGGTGCCCGCGGAAGAAATGCAAACTCAGCAACGTTTCAGGATAAATAATGTCCAAAATGGAAGTTGGACCGGCGCAGAAGTCTCTCTCGCCCAGGCTAATATTGGGTATATATGGAACTGCCTATTCTAATGGGCGTCTTTATTACGCTTCATTCTCGGTTCGTCGTAAAAGCGATGGATCGTTTTTCGTTGCGCTCGCTCCTCGTGTCCGTTTGAACCGCCCAAATCATTTGTGCCGCGTTTTTAAAAGTCCGATATCACGCAAAATCGACTTGCTCATAATGTTGTTACCTCATTAAAAAACAGACTTGGAGTTGCGTTTCGCTCCATTCACACAAGTTTGAGCGATCTCCCGTTATTAAATGCTCTGTTCCACCTTGTGATGTCACGCGGTGGTCGTCGAATGCTTTTCCGTCGAATGCTTTTCTCCGTGAAGATTTCGTGAATTATTTATTTGTTTGGAATGTTTCGCAATATGCATTAAACCTTTCCGTCACCATGGAGACCAAACCAGACCTCTATCTTCACGGAAACCAATTCAGACCAAGTTACAGGTCAGATCTGTGGAGAGGCGACGCACTCACAGTCAGAACGCCTGTTTTTATAGGTATTTTTGAGCTGTAAAACCACTTGTAATAGAATAAATGTAAAGTAGAGTTGTTTAAAGTCACACTGTGGAACATTCCTGGCAAAGCAATGACGTATCCATGGAAACAAGAAAAGCAGGTGATAAACCCCCAACCAAATAATGACTTTTTTTTCTTTCTTTCTTTCATTATTTACATTTTCAAATAATCTAAAGAAGTGTAATGGTGAAAAAAAAGTTAACATTTAATAATTAAAAAAAAAGTAAATAATAATCTAAAATATTTAACAAAATTAATTAACAAAAAGCTGGGCCCAGATATAATAATAAATATAATGTGGTGCCAAATAAATAACAAAAATAAATAAATTAATTAAAATTAAAATTCCACATGACAAAAACATATTGCATTTTTAACAGCACAATTTACCTTTTGTTTAGTAGAAAAAGGATAATTAAACTTACCTATCTCCATGGACATAAGCAGGCCAAGGTACAGATCAGATCAGCGGAGAGGCGTAGCCCACTCACACAATAATGCATGTTCATAAAGGTGCATTGTGTAACTTTTCGTGTATAGGCCCCGTCAAATGCTTCTTTCCGTGGTTATTGTTTCGTCTGGAATGTTTCACAGTGCGGCATTAAACCTTTTCACCTCCATGGAGACCAGATCAGACCATGTTACAAGTCAGATCTGTGGAGAGTCGGTCAGAACGCCTGTTTTTCCTCGGCATTTTGAGCTATAAAACCACTTATAACTGAATAAATGTAAGAATTATTCCAGGTAAAGCGATGCCGTATCCTTAGAAACAACCAGAAAAGTGACGCATTGCACCTTTTTTGTCATATTTCTGAACAAAAAAAGCTAATAAAACAAAGACTTGAATACACTTTTAATCCCACAGTGTGATTCATACCAAACAAAGCAACAACAGGATCATTAAGGCGAAAAACAGACCAGAAAAGTTCCACAGTGCGCCTTTAAGCGTGCCCTTAGCGCTTGTACCGCTCAGACGCCGCGATGTGAAGTGACAGGCTCCTATAGCGCTGCCCGTGCTGTGCACCGGGGGCCCGCTCTCTAAACACATGCATTATTCAGCAGTGGGCCCCGGCTAAATGCCCACAGACCAGCCTCCGCTCTGATCGATGACCTCCCAGCTCGGCCTTAGTCATCCCACGGCCCGAGGAGCGAGGAGGCAATTATGAACGACATTATGAGCCAGTTTAAGCGAGTTTTACCCTATTTTTTTACGTCTTTTACTCTTTAAAAATCATTTGAATCACGTGAAGAAGATGTATTGCGCTTGTGTTTGCGAAAAAGCTTGGCCAAAATAAGATAGAAACGCTTAAATCTATCAGAAAATGACTTAAAAGTAGTGAAATTATCTGAAATTATAATTTTACTCGACAAGTTACCTTAAAATAAACTACCTCTAGACGACACTGGAAAATAAAAAATGTTGTTTTTATGCTAAAATACTGGCAGCTGTGGTTGCCAGAACTCGACCATTAAATTACGGTAAAACATTTCCTTCATTGACAACTTAAAACTGTGTTCATACTGTTAATTACACAGTTACATAATGTGCTTAGTGCAATATTTATATGTATTTTTAGTAGTAGTAGTAGTAGTTTATTCGGTCATCAGCATCACAAAACAAAACAAAACATAGACTACAGCCTGATAGATCATGACCGAAACTCTTTAGGTTGAAGTAAAAAGTCCTTATAATGCCTAACCCCATTACTAACACAAATACAATCACTTTTTTCTTCGTTCTTATCTTATTTTATTTATTATTTATTAAAGATTTTTTGCTCTCTGCTGGAATAACTCCTGTAAACGAGGAGGAAGGACGTGATTCTCGGCCTTGTGCATCACCACAGCTGGACTCAGGTCAACAACATCAAAAAAATTTCACTACTTTTAGCTTAACATAAAGAGGATTTGTTGGTGCGGAGTAATTTGCACGACTAATAATCCTGATAACCTTCATTTGGAGTAGAATATTTTTATTAATATTAATGGTGGGCATAGATCATTTTTTATAATCTAGATTAATCTCACTGAGAATTTTAGATTAATCTAGATTAACGCTGTGACGTCACCCACAGTGTTCAGCGTGTTTAATGTTTTATATTACAATGTGTTTAGTGCAGCTTTGCACATTTGTTACTTTTTCCCGCTCGTTTTGCGGCTAGCGCGTTAGCTATGTCCGTTCATATATACGGTCTATGGTCGGTAGCTCGTGGCTCCACTGAGTTAGAAGGTTCGTTCTCTTGTCTGATAGAGCTGCTCCTCGGTTTCGCTCAAAGTAGTTTGAGGCGACTCTTCCCGGCGTTTCAGTGCTTGACCCATCAGCGTTGGAGGTGACTCCTCTGTGTTTCAGTGCTTGACCCGCATCAGCGTTCGTTAAGTGATGCTTTGTGTTCAGGTGCTACTTGACACTGGTAGATCTCCTACAGTAACTAACTCCACATTGCATAAAGTGCAAACAACCTCAGACTTGTCCATGTCTCCCTTTATGAAGCTTTTTAAAAATGAGTTTTCCCTGAAGCAAACCCGGGGCTTCGTAGCTGCTCCATGTTGGCGTGTGGCGTTCGTTGTATATTTCACAGTTACAGGTTCGAACACTCGTCGCCCCCTACAGTGTGATTGGGCGAGGTACATCCACGTTAAAGGTGAAAGTCTCATAGTTCACTTAATATAGACTCAGCTCCCGCCCAACTTTGAGAATAGATTAACGGCGATTTTTTTAATATCGCCCGATGAGAGTCCCACATTATCACAGCTCGTTAACGCCGATAACACTGGTTAATATTAGATTTACAAGTGTTCCCCCATATTTCCATACAGTAATTTAAATATGAAAGGAATAAACTGTTATACAATAAAGTGTATAACATTTCATTTTGCGCATTACAGCAACAATTTTATCTTTGTCTGTTTTATACTTATTTGGATTTTCCAGCTAAGTTTTCCATCTTGTATATTGTTCAAATTCCAGAGCTGAAGTGTGGGGTCAAGGGTAGGTCACAGATCCAGGGTGTAGGCCGAGATTAACGAGCTAAATCCACACTAACACTGACAAATCCAAATAGAACATCCTTTTTCCACACGATTGTCTTGTTTAATACGTCTCCTTGGTGATGACCGTGGCTTTTGACCTCCGCCTATATCGTCTGTTTTGTGCCGTACACTGTGGGAGACTTTATGCTCATTTAATTATCTTGTGTTATTTTGCATTGACATTTACATATAATGGTAAAAAGTGAGTCTTGCCGTCAATTTTAGGATAAAACTTTTTTGACTTAACGGTATCTCCCCATTAATTTGTCTCTTTTTACATTTTTCACAGATTTTTTTCTTTTTCTCGACATATTAAAACCGTAAATTTTAAAGTTATGTAATGTTTCTTGATTTACTGTAATGTACTGTGATTTTACGGCCTTCGACTATTGCAATTTCATCGTTTTTTACTTTCTACAAATTTTTTTTTACAGTTTCAGAGCGAGTAAGAAGATAATAAATCTGAGTAAGTTTTAAAATCTTGGCCCGATCAGAGAAATTTGCAGTGTAATTGATTTTGCATAACATTAAGACATTATATTCTGCAGTGTGTGACTTCTAGTTTTGAATAGTTTGGATTTATTAACTTATTAAATGAGGACGTTTCATTGTGTTTCATCATATTTTATTCTCATTTAATTTTCAGTCGTGGAAAAGTATTTTATTCATGTGAAATGCAATTGTCTTCTTCACGTACAGATCATTTTACTTCTTAAAGCTGCATTATGGAGCTTTTTGGTGGGGGGTTGGTCACCTGCTTGTTCCTATGGAGATGTAATTGCTCTGTCTGGAATGTTCCACAGTGCAGGTCGACCTTACATTTATTTAATTTAGTCAAACAGGTGGTTTTATAGCTCAAAAATACCTAGAAAAAGAGACATTTTCCACAGATCTGACCTGTAACTTGGTTTAATGCCGCACTGTGAAACATTCTAGACAAAGCGATAACATTTGGAGAAAGTGTTGGCGGTTGCAGTATCGGCTGTAGTATTAGCAGAAGTTACAGTACGAGCAGCAGCATTAGCGGCAGGAATGTGCAATTAAATTATTTAAAGTACAGAGTCAATTATGAAGTAGCAGCAGCAGCAGTACACAAACAAACAGGCCTTTTACTCTCACTCCTATGGTGTATGTGGTAGCTGCAGCTGTAGTAGTATTAGTAGTAGTAGTAGTAGTAGTAGTACTGGTAGTGGTAGTGGTAGTAGTAGTAGTAGTGGCAGTACTAGTAGTGTAGTAGTAGAGGTAGTAGTAGTAGTAGTAGTAGTAGTAGTAGTAGTAGTAGTAGTAGTAGTAGTAGTATTGATAGTGGTGGTGGTAGCAGTAGTAGTAGTGGTAGTAGCTGTAGTAGTAGAAGTAGTGGTAGTAGTAGTGGCAGTAGTAGTAGTAGTAGTGGTAGTGGTAGTGGTAGTAGTAGTAGTGATAGTAGTAGTAGTAGTGGCAGTACTAGTAGTGTAGTAGTAGCAGTAGTATTGATAGTAGCGGTAGTAGTAGTAGCGTCAGTAGTAGTAGTACTAGTGGTGGTAGTAGGAGTAGTAGCGGTAGTAGTAGTAGTGCTAGTGGTAGTAGTAGCGGTAGTAGTAGTAGTGGTAGTATTAGTAGTATTGATAGTGGGGGTGGTAGTAGTAGTGGTAGTAGTGGTGGCAGTAGTAGTAGTAGTAGTACTAGTAGTAGTAGTAGTAGTACTAGTAGTAGTAGTAGCAGTAATACTAGCAGCAGCAGTGGCAGTAATAGTAGTAATAGTAGTAGTAGTAGTAGTAGTAGTAGTAGTAGTAGTGATAGTGGTGGTAATAGTAGTCGTAGTAGTAGTAGTAGTAGTAACAGCAGCAGCAGTTCACTAGTTGCAGTATTATAGTAGTAGTAGTTGCAGTATTATAGTATTAGTAGTTGCTTTATTATAGTAGTAGTAGTTGCAGTATTCTAGTAGTAGTAGTTGCAGTATTATAGTATTAGTAGTTGCATTCTTAGGCGTGGCAGTCGCTCAGTTACTTGAACGGTCAGATCCACTGACCCACAGGTCGACGGTGTGATTTCACCTCTCACAGATGAATGCCGTCGTTGCGTCCTTGGGCAAGACACTTAACCCGCCTCGCCCCCGGTGTCTGCGCACACCAGTGCATGAACCTGTGTGTGAACGGCCGAGTGGCTCCTTGTCGTAAAGCACTTCGAGAGCCTTGAAGGTGGAAAAGCGCCGTATAAAAATGTGACCCTTTAGTATTTATGAGTTGTATTTGTCATTTTCGACCGTAGTACTTATAGTATTAGGTAGTATTTGTCGTAGTAATAGTGAGACGAAGGACCCCACCCCAGTACTCGGACCGTTTCACATGTCACTGCAGAACCACCACACATCTCCACACGAGGTGAAGGGCGAAGCTAATGGTCCTTTTTACACCGTCTCCTCCTCGTGGAATACACCTCCTCTGAAAGCACAGCGCTGGTGATCGTGCACGAGGAGCCCGGACTCTCACGAGGATATCAAAGTGTCACCTTGGCATAACTCAAGCTAACTGCATGTGAAGTGACACACGGGGCTGACACTGGGCAGCAGAACAGCCGTAGACGAGAGCTGATGGTGCCGCTGGAGCCGGAGCTTCTCAAAATAGAATCTGTGTTTGTGGTTGGACGGTTTTGGACACCGGCAGAGTCTGTAGTGAAAATTTTTGGTCACCCTC
>KN487690.1:40313-69087 GCA_000787155.1 Scartelaos histophorus | reverse complement strand
ATATATATATATACACACCTTATTAAAAACTCATGCACATCATTCTTTCAAAATGAATTTTAAAATTCATAAATTTAATTACGAGAGATCGAATGAGTTGGCGCAGAAGAGAAACCCTGTAATAGGATTATAATGTATTTGCCTAATCTAAATCAGATAATAGACTGTTGTTCACTTTTATTGTTAGCAATTTCCTGTTGGAAGTAAACCAGTCATTCATATTACACTCTGTCTGACCTCTCATCGTAAGTCTTATTAAGGCAATATATTTTTTTTATATGAATGGATACGGCTTGTGCCATCCAAGTCCATTGTCCACTGAGATTATTACAGATATGGGTCAATGACATGACATCTGTCCACTTTCAATTTCTTCAGTTAAAATGGTTATTATGCATGTTTTTTTGTACTTAAAATGTTAAAATGTCATGTGGTGAGACCATCTGGCCTTAACTGCTGATTTTTAAACTTCTTTAAAAATACTCTAAATCTGATCAAAAGTATTTCTTTTCCTTTTTGGCATATTTTCTGAAGTATTTTGTAGTAACACATGAAATTTCCGCTTTCTTTAATAGATATTTCCCCCACAATATGCAAACAGATATTGTCCGAATTTGTCAGTTTTTCATGTTTTCAAATATCAATATCATGTTCATACTACTCAGAACTTGGTTAATATCCCAACTATGTTTTAGTAAATAAAACAATTTTAAAGTTATTCTCACCACATGCACCACATGACATATGCAAATGCTTAATATAAATGTCAAACATAGATTTATGCAGACCTGACACTGTAGATAATTGAAAAAGTTAAATAAAAAACTCAATTTTAAAATTTGCCTGTTGAAAATCTGTATATGTCATTGACATAATCATTTAACTAGGTCCCAGGAAATGCACTGTATAAAAAATAAAACAATAATAAAATAAATTGCTTTATTATTTGCATGATCTCAGAATAGATTATAAAATGTGACGAACAAAAGGACTTTTTTGGCATTCATGTTTTCATGGATAGAGAATAATTTATCTTTAGTTATTATTTATAGAGCTACAACGATTAATCAAAAATAATTATGATGAATTGACTCCTGATATTTCATGATTGTAATGGAGAGTTTTAAAGAAGAATTATTGTGCTTATGTTTGTTATAGTATAGTCATAATCTATGACACCTGTGGATCATTGTTATAATTTTAAATCGCAATAGTGATCGAAAACGACTTCATAAGAAACTGTAAAAGAGACGGTAAAAACGAAGATTGATCAGCAAAATGGGAGCTTCAAAATAAGTTATTTTTCAAACATTCACAAATCAGTCCAGATAGAACTTTGAGGGGGTAAATGAGAAAGTGAAACAACTACAGCATGGTTAAAAGCTCTGAAAAGTCCATTATGCATAATAGGTCTGCTGCTTTAACAGACTATAAAACATGCAGTTTTCTATCAAAACAGGTTTCTATTCAAAATATTTTCTTTTTTCCCACTCTTTTTGTACTGCTGACTAGTTGACTGCTAAAGTAATTGTCAGTTACAGCCCTAATCAGGGGTGTCAGGCTGAGGAATAAAGAGTACTAGTTTAGCCAGGCCTCAGTTCAGAGAGCAGCCATCACAAAGTCTGTAATATGCATTTTTCTTAGAGAACATGTAGAGTGGGCCCAGCAAGATGATCTGTAGACAGGACTCAGAACATTGTGTTACATCTTTGGTCCTAGTTACTGTCAATGGATGCTAGTACTAGGTTGCTCAATCAGGAGCAATGAACATTACGGCACTAGATGTGAGCCAAGATTCAGGTCAGGACTGTCTATAGTTGAAGGTTTAGGTTGTTACAATTCTGGCTAGCATTAGCACTTGCCCTGTCATGATAATTACTATATCAACTTAGTGCTCAATCTATTATCAATGGAGCAATAATTTTGGGGGTCAGTATTTATCATGAGTACTTTTTCTTTATTTTTTATTTTTTGGTTATTCTGTTTGCAATATGATATGATTTGAGCTGTAGGAGATTGAATTTTGAACTAAAATTACACAAAATAATTACTTAATGTGCACTGTGTAACTTTTTAGTTGGGGGTCTGTCACCTGCTTGTTTCTATGGATATTTCAAGACTAAGGAATGTTCCACAGTATGTCATTAAACAGCATTACCTTATGTATATAGCTCAAAACACCTAGAAAAACAGGCATTCTGGCTGTGATTGGGGTTGCCTCTCCACAGATCTGACCTGTAACTTGGTCTGGTTTGGTCTCCATGATGAAAGAAAGGTTTCATGCCATTCTGTGAAACATTCCAGACAAAGGAAAACAGCTCAACGGAGAAAAGCATTTGACGGATTCTCCATCAGAAAATGTACGCCGTGCACCTTTAAGTGTTCATATGGCTCAACAGTGTTAAACAATATCATTTAGAATACTTCTTGTGAATTATTATGCTTCATGGTTTGGTTTCAACATTATCGTTTATTATCTATATTGACTTCAGCATGCAAAGTCCACATACAAAACCCATATGATCTTTGAATCAATTCGATCAACTTTAGCAGAGCAACTGATGTGTCGCCTGACCTGAAATATTTTTAACCTGCTGTCCCAAGATACCCTGTCGCGTCCATCCCCTTCCTCTCCACCTCCTCTCCCTTTCTTTTCCCTCTCCTCTCCTCTCCCTTTCCTTCTCCTCTCTTTCTTTTTTCCCTCTCCTCTCCTCCTCTTCTCCTCCTCCTCTCCTCCTCTTCTCCTCCTCTTCTCCCACTCCTCTCCTCCTATCTCCCCTTTCGGAGCCCTCTTTTACCTGGACGTGGGAGAGAGAAATCTGCCAAAAGGAAGAAGCCACATGTTGTATGGAAGTGGTAGCTCAGTCCAAAGCTGACATACGCTGGGCCAATGCAAACACCTGCTCTCTGAGTTTAAGAGCGTGTCCAGAGATTACATCACTACGCTCTCCTGCAGGCACGCTACAATAACAGCAGATAAAGCCTACAATAAGTTCTGCTCCATTTCTTCAAATTTAAAACGGTTTCCTCGGTAATAAGCTATACTTCAAACCCATTCAAGTATTTAGTTCCTCTTCGGCTATTTTTATTATTTGATCCCTCAATCTCAGTCTTGGTGGTCTCCTGTGCTAGCAGTTTCAGATTTAGAGGTGCACTTTTCTTGTGGAGGGTCTGCCACCTGCTTATCTCCATGATCATGTTATTGTTTTGCCTCAGATTTTCCACAGAATGGTATTAAACCTATCCATCTCTGTGTAGACAATGAGGTGACGCCACCAGGCCGAGTCAAAGGTCAGATCTGTGGGGAGGCTGCCAACTCACAGTAGGAGTGCTTGTTTTTCGAGCAGTAAAACACACTTATAATTTAAAACAGATGATTTAATGCCATTCTGTGGAACATTTTAGGAAAATCATTATCATCTATACAGAGACAAGTGGCAGACCGTTATCAGAAAAGTTACACTGTACCATACCTCGAAGAACTGATCTCCTTGGTGTGAAACTTAATGAAAAGCTTACATAATGCTTTGTCAAGTCACACTATTTCTAAGCTATTTATTCATCATGGTGTCATTTTTCTTCTGAATTCGTTTGGTCTCAAGTTGTCCGGAAATGGTTAATCCACATCAAACCTCGTGGTGCTGCCCACACGTGAGGGCACCGTGGTGGGCTGGTCTTTGAAGTGGGAGATGCCAGCAGCACCAGCAGCAGTCACAGTGGAGTAGATCAGGTTTCACAGTTTTAGTGACTCAGTAGATTTTTTTTTTCCCCACTCAAATATGTTAAATCCTTTCATATATTTTCTATTTTACACACAGTTCAAACAGTTACCTAATACATCAAAAATGACAATAATAGTCACCGAAAAGTATCACAGAGGCCACTTAGGCAAAAGATGAATTGTTGTTTCAGAAAATAGGAGACAGTATCATTTGTCAAATAACATTTTATCCTTTGAAGGTCTTATATTATGCCAAACCCACTCCTGTGAGCTTTGAGCCATGTTAGAATGTTATTAATTCCTCTAAAACATAAAAACAGAATTATGTTTTGTTTCATTCACACATGTTTGAGTAATCCTATATTATTAGTGTGTCTGCAGTTTAAAATACCCTGTTCCACCTGAAAGGATCCAAATGATTCTTGTGAAGGTGTAAATGGTAAATGGTCATATTTTTATATTGCGCTTCAAAGCATTCAAAGCATGTTTTGAGTTTAAAAACACGGTTGGACATTTCCTGTATTACCACATGACATCACAAGGTGGTACTCTGCCTAAATTTGCAGGATTTGTGTGTTAAACATGTGTGAATGAAAAAAAAACAATAACTCTGGGTATGATTTTGACGAGGAAACAACATTATAACGTAGATCAGAAAATGGTGTAATGTGGGCCCTTTAAGAAACAAAATGGTGTGCACATTTTAAGATCGCAACAATAGCTGAATGATTACCAGAATGTGAAAGACATCTCACTATTCTCACACTTTACACACACATAAAACTGCATTTTGAATGGGAATATCCTCCAAATTGTCAGTCACATAAAACCCCTAGCAGCTTAGTGTCCTCAGTGACTCGTATCTCGTATCCAGATCAGAAGCCAGACTCTTTCAAAATCCTTAAACCTCTCCAATCTATTCATGTGGGACACGGGACAGGCTGTGGTAATTCTCAAACAGGACACATGGCAGACGAGACTATCAGAGAAGAGGAGGAGAGGGGGGAGTAAAGAGGAGGAGGAGGGGGTGAAAAGGAGGAGGACGAGGTAAAGAGGGGAGAGGTGCCGCAGACAAGGGGCCTGGATAAGACAGGACATCCTTCCGGTAACTGATAACGATGGTGCCAACAGTAGCACAATAGACAGGCACACGCTGGAGGTCAGACAAGCTGTTCTTAATCTAATCTTCTGTTTTTACTCCCAAACTTCACATTTCAATATTTTTTCAATTTATTTTTTTGTCCAATATCAACAGTGGCTGGATGGAGCAGAAGGAGCTCTCTGTACTATCTAATCAGAGCATTGTTTAGTTTGGATGCGTGTTTGCCTTCTGGTGCGTGTTATTTTGTGTAGTATTAAAACAAATAGTCCTCTATCATTAGTGGCAATAGCACTAATGTTGTGTCAGTGTGGTTTAGGAAGGAAATTCAGTCACATTTGAAAATTAACATGACCTTTTTAAATATAGATTCAAGCTTGTGGTGATATTATTTTAATGGTTAATCAAACAACGACAATTGGAAATAGACATCAAGTGCACACAGATGTTGTTTGCAGCAGTTAGTCATCACCAATAGGCCCTGCGCTGTTACTCAAGTTAGACTTAAATCTGAGTTTTATTTTAACACAATCTGACCAGAAACAGCTGACTTGGTGATATGATTTGTACTGTCGCTCATACATAAACTTGTTAGCTGGTAGCAGTTAGTCACTCTCATTTTTTGTTTAAAATCAGACACTTAAACAGCACCATGAGCACTTATATTGATCAGGCTCCTCAAAGTTAGTTGTTTAAATTCATTTTGTATTTTTCTTGAGCTTTTCTTGCTATCTTAAAACTTTTTTTTGTTTTTTTGCAGCGTTTGTTAATGTGCATATTGTGTCACCACGGTAACTGCTGAACATTCCTCCAGTAGAGATGCACGTACAACACCCCTAATGTGATGTCACTGCAAAGTATCAATAAGCAATACTTGTAAAGCATCCAGACACCCTTACAATGTCTTTATGGTTCAGTTCTTACATAAGTATCCAAACAGGGTTGTGCTATTTTAATCCAACTGAGGTATAATTATCTGTGAATGGTCAAATCATCAATGGTTAATAGCCAAACCTTTCTAAGCTTGTGGTTTGGAGCAGAGTTCAGTGCTGGAGGAATAAATTTGACTCTTTTTGTGTTAATAAGAAGACATTTTTTGTTTGTCTCTCTACAATATTGCTATGTCCTTTATTGTAACCAAGATACCATGTGTAGTGTCTGAAAGGGGCATTCAGAGTACTTTTTAAATGCCCTTGTCAGCGTGCCATAGGTGGGCGTATTGTTCCATCACACAGAGGGCTGCTTTGTCTGAACCTTCTGCTCTGTATCTGTCAGTATCACACACATACACACACACACACACACACAGTCACACCTGCACTTCAGGGATGTGTGTCACTCTTTAATGAGAGGCATACAGGTGACATTTCATCTCCTCCATGTGCCAACCACCGCTCTGTAATTTACATTACTTGCCTGTGTCTGTAGAGATGCTTTTCCTTAACCTAAAATATTCCACAGTATGGCATTATCTTATCTATTTCCATGGAGATAAGCAATTGACACCAAGTTTTCAGACACCCCACTCAGTAGTGCTGCTAGATGAATCGCAGTTGAATGGAAATGGCAATGGAGTAGCTAATGTCAAAGGCTGCAATTTTTGAAGGACCGCAACTTCCTCCACAAACAACAAAATAGTCTGTTTTATTCACATTAAAAACCACTAACCCTGAAATCTGATTCTTGTATTAGTCACTTAATATATTCCATAATTTTGTCCGTTCTTCTGGGAGCTAAAAATGTGAACTTTGAATAGATACACAAATCTAACCACAATTACAATGCTTGTCAGAAAAATTGCAACTAGATATTTGTCCCAAATTGTTCAGCCGTATGTCTCTACCACTCAGAGTAGAATGCATGCTTTCACTTACTTTAGCAATAAAACAACTGTAACTGAGTAAATGCAAGATAGAAAAGTATAATGGCATACTGTGGAACATTCGAGTTATAGTTACCCATCCTCTCCTGCCCCAGCTCAATCCTGGCCTCTTAGCTCTA
Organism: Scartelaos histophorus; assembly: GCA_000787155.1. NCBI lineage: Eukaryota > Metazoa > Chordata > Actinopteri > Gobiiformes > Gobiidae > Scartelaos > Scartelaos histophorus. The sequence goes on along the minus strand of KN487690.1, from coordinate 62,266 downwards.
TAACTGTCAGATTCCCACATGTGCTGACTGAGTGTCCCAAATGGTTTCACACTGGTATTCCATGTATTCCAGTTTAATTTATTTGAGAAAGAAAGTAGAATGAATGAGATCTTAGTGTTTCCAATGCTCCCCACAGGACCAGGGAGTGAGGAGGTGAAAAAAGTCCGGCTCACATGATGATTTGGGGTTATGAAAACATGTCCGAAAACATGTGCTCTCAATAAGGGGCGGTCAGGAGGAATCAGCCACTCACAGGAATTAGGGAGTCCAGGATATGTGGAGAAACTATGCCACTACCAGCTGCTGCTCTTTAGAAATTAGGACAAATGCCAGAAGCTCCAACCGTGTGCACCGGAGAGGGCTTTCTATTTTGGATTTTGTTCAGGGTTGTTTTAAAGTCACATTGGATAGGTATTTTTAACGTAGACTGCATATATTGTTAACTTTTACAGGTATAGCAATGCCAGTCTGAAGTCTTTTCTAGTAGTGATATTTTATGACTTTGATTTTAAAACAGTAATCCCAGAGAAATGGGAGTAAAGAAGAAGAAACACCATATTTATCAAGAAGGGCAGGCAAAAATTACCCCTCAATATGTCGATAGACTACCGAAAATTATTAGGCATTAAATACTATGATTTATTTATTTTTTTTAAATAGGTACAAATTTTGTGATCAATAGACTATATCTGGATGCTATATCACACAAAATTTACTCTTGTGAGTTTTAGTCATGTTACAATGCTGTTACCTCACCAAAAACATACCTGGAGTTGTTTGTTTCATTCACCCATGTTTGTGTGAATCTACATCTACATCTCTAAATCTCAAATGCTCCGTTCCACTTTGTGATGTTATCAATTTAGCAGCTATCATTTACTATTTGTTTAATGTAGATGGGCAATTCCAGGGCTGAATTAATCCAAATATGGGAAGGTGTGTGGAGTTTAAAAACACAGAGGAGCATTTCCTGTATTAACACATCACAAGGCGGAGCAGAAGGTTTTCTGTTTGAGAGAGGAACTCCTAAATATGCAGGATTCATGTGTTAAACATCTGTGAATGAAACAAAACACAACTAGGTATATTTGTGATGAGGAAACAACTTCATCACATAGATTAGAAAATAGTGTAATATGGGGCCTTTTAAATGAGGTTAATCCAAAACTTTTTGAAACACACAGTCTAGTGAATTGCTTTGCTTGAAATGTTCCACGGTAGAGCATTTAACTCATCTGTATAAAGCTATACTTTGGAACATTCCAGGCAAAGCAGTAACATTTCCATGAAGATAAGCAGGTAGTGGACCACTCACCCGAGATGTAACACAGTGCACCTTTAACCTGTATTTTGTTATCGCTTTTCCACAAGAATATAAAAAAGTAAAAAGTTCTCTGTGTAAACTCAAATAATCTCCCCTTTTCTATTTGGTGTGAACTGCCTGAGATGAAGGAGGTTCAGAGCAGGTTCAGAGCTGCAGAGTGAAGCTAGCTCCCCTGACAGCTCTAACTGAGATTAATGTTGGGAGTGCATTAAGTGTTTCTAAATGTTTTCACACCGATTAAGTAACCCAACGCTGTTCACTGGCACTGTGGCCTACATTTCCCTTCACACCTCTCTCTCTGCTTAATTTATGTGAAAGTAAGTTACATTTCACAGCCTCCCCTTTGGCACCTGTGTCTTACACTCAGGGCCTTTAGAAATGGTGCATCTGAAGATTTTAGATATGGTTTTGCTAACTTCACACACAATGCCAAACCCGTAGTTTTCCAAGTACAAGTTGTAACAATGTGAAGAGAACATACTAATCAATTACTAAAAATAGGCCAAAAAATAGAATTACTATGATACACCAGGGGTATCATAACAAGATAAAATTCTGCTTATACAAATATTACCGAGTGTCCCCACTAACCAACCACTAACATCCCTTGTAACGCAGCTTGAATAATGAGCAGTACTGTAGCCCTGTCTTACTCTTTATCTAAGTAAATGATACAAAACCTTGCAATACTTATAGAATCATATGTTTTACACCAGGACAAAACAAATATCCTTGGGGAATAACAAAAAGTGAACTGGGCTAAAATGAAACTTGATTGAAAAAGACAGAAGAAAAATTCCCTATGTGACAACACACTGCGGATGTGTACATGTATCTCTATGGTGGAATATTCAGCAGTTACCATGGGGATGCAACACACACATCAGCAAACACTATCAAAAAAGTTTTAAGATCTGTCTGAAAACCCAAATGAAAAAATTAAAACTCAGGAGAAAATACAAAATGGATTTAAACGACGCTGTTTAAGTGTTTGATTTATTGAGTTGCTGACTGAAAAACTGTTTAATGCTAGCAGCCTCTGACTGTAATTCGAACTGTAAGAGACAACACAAATCAGCTCATCTAATATTGTTCCAACTAAGTCATCTTTTTCTGATCTGACTCTGTTAAAACAAAACTCAAATTAAAGTAACTCGATTCCCAGAGCTTCAGATGGAGTAGTGCCTACAGTTAGCATCAAACACCAAGTGAATGTTGATGACATCAGCTGCAAAGTACTATTGCCAACAGTGCTACTTGCATTGTTATTACAGAACCATAATAGTGCTGGGAAAGTGTTAGATAATAATGAGTGTATCTGTTTTTGTATTATTTGACAGGCGTCCCTCTTATTGATGGAGGCACAGTGCGCCTTCCTCGTCTCATTGGTTTGTCTCGGGCCTTAGACCTGATCCTGACTGGACGTCCCATTGGAGCACAGGAAGCTCTCGCCTATGGACTGGCAAACAGAGTGGTCCCAGATGGACAAGGTAGAACCATTACTTCAATATAGGTATTTTAAAATGTTTACTGCAGTAGTTTGGATCAGACACCTCAAATGTATTCCAATAATTTTCACTTCTTGGCTTCAACACATTGCTTTGAGTAGTTTCGTCGTTAATTTCTTTTTCATTCAAGCTGTTTGCCAAGACATAGTAAGTTATGCATGTGTTTCAATGGGGCATTTCCTGTTATATAAATGTCTAGCCCCCACTATATTCTTTAATGTGTAAAAAAGCGTTCCCATGTGTTGAATTTTGTCAGTGCATGGTAACCTAGGTATAAAATGAGCCTTGTGTTTTTGTTTTGTTTGTTTTTTATGAACAATTAGGGCAGTGTTGATTGATGTTTACACTGTTGGAATTACATGAACAAAAACAATGCAGATTTTTGTCTGAAAGTCTGGAAACTGTTATGTAGCTTTTATGTGAGGGTGGGCATTATTGACTACCATTCATCAGGGGCATTAAAGTACCTGTACCTGTGACTGTCTAGAGGTTCAATTATCACCCAAAATATGAATATGAACCAAAATACAAATTAAAGAGACCATATTATGCTATTTTCTATGTTATAATGTTGTTTAAAAATATACCTGCAGTTGTGTTTTGTTCCGTTCTCTCATGTTTAACACACAAACCCTTCATATTTAGGCTGAGTTCCTCTCTTAATCTGAAAACACTCTGCTCCATTGTGTTATTTTAACTCCATACACGTTCACTAGAATAATATGAATAAATTTAACCCTGGAATTTCCAATCTCTACTGATCTCAAGGTAAAATGTAGCCATTAACTCTAAAACTCCTCACGTCATGACATCACAAGGTGGAGGAGAGCATTTTTAGCATTGGAAATGTAAGCAGACTAATAATAAAGGCATACTCACACGTGTGAATGAAACAAAACTCAACTCAGGTTATGTTCTCAATGAGGTAACAACATTATAACATGGCTTAAAGCTCACAAGAGTCAATGTTGTGTTATTTTAGACCTTTGACCACAAAAGTAATCAGCTCTTTTTCCAACCTTTAAATATATTTTCTATAATAGATTATATTTTACTTAAAAAAATAACAATTGCAATATTATATATGCAGTTATTGCAATTATTTTGATATATCTTCCACATCTTTTGTTGTGCAGTATTGTTTATCTGTGTTTTTCCACAGCTCTGGAGGCAGCGCTGGAGTTGGCCGAACAGATCAGTTCTTTCCCTCAACAGTGTCTGAGAGCCGACCGCTCCTCTGCCATCTACAGCTGCTACGACGCACAATCATTCACACAGGTACAACCAATGTTACAGAAATGTAATGTATGAAACTAAATATCTGACAAATACTTAGGTAATACTGATTTTACTTATAAAGTGGCTTAATAATTTGGCCATAGGAATATATCAATTATATTTTTCACACATCACACATGTTTGAGTAATCCTCATGTGGTAGTTTTCAAGTTTACCGTTTCCTGTAGTTCAGTAGAAATATGCAATTTCAAAGCTGAAATCATCCAAATAATTCGAATTAAGTTGTATGAAGTGGGACACTTCTTTACATCACAAGGTGGAACAGAGTGTTTTCTGTCCTAGAGAAGAACACTGCCTAAATGTGCAAGATCTGTGTGAAACAAAACACAACTTAACATTTGTTTTTGGTGAGGAAACAACATTATAACATAGATCAGAAAATACTGTAATATGGGCCCTTTAATGGGCGTACAGACTAAAACTAGTCCACTGGCCCAAAACTGGTCCAAAAAACAAAATAAAGTCTGTGTGTGTGTGCAGGCGATGCAGTTTGAGGTGGACCATGGACTCCCCATTGTCCCATTAGAAAGTGTTGCAGGAGCGTCCCGGTTCAGTTCAGGAGCCGGACGAGGAGGAAAGTTCTCCTAGACTTTTAGCTTACAGACCTCCAAATTTATTTTTCAGGTGAACACATTGTTTTTCATTTATTCTAACAATATTTGAATGGAATCCACAATGTGGCCATGTGTGCCTTTACTAAAAACATGTAATTATGAAATGATTTTGTTCAGTTTGGAACTGGAAATTACATTAACTCAGAATAAGTTAAAGCTAAGTACATGCTAATATGAAAGTGATTTATGTCATGCTCATTTTTGTAATTCTTTTGGTGGTAACAATAATGCACAGATGGATATTAAACTAACTGTTAAACCAAACTCTGTCACAAACTATTTGAAAGGAAATTTATTTTTCTGTGTTTAATAAAAATACTTCTGGTTTTGGTTCTGGTTCTCTTTCAAACCCATATTTAGTGAATGAAAATTACAACCTAAAATCATAAGTAACATTGTTGCTGTCTATTCTGTCTCAAAACATCAACGCCACAGACTAGAGCTGGGCAATATGGCACAAGTAATATTAAACCCCCACCACGCAAATTCCAGTGTTTTTAAAATTGACTATTGTCTATTGTATTCAACACTGCTCAGAGACAAATTTAAATGGATCTCAATTCATTTCACATTCACACAGTCAATGATCATTTACCCTTTGTTGTTGTCCCTGATTGCAGCAGGACTTAAATCAAGTTCCATTGAAAACTGAACTTGAAGTGGTTCAACATCACATATTTAAAAGTACAGGATTCACTGACCATATGGATTAAAGTAATAAAAGTACACAAGTTGGGAAGTTATATTGATACTTGTCAGTTTATGGCATCTGCGTTCTCTGGGGGGGGGGTGATAAATGTAAGCACTGCTCTGTCTGAAGCTCTGTTATGAGCAGACTTTAATCACAGCTTTCTTTTAACACATCTGACCAGAAAGAACTGACAACAGGTGAGATGTATGTTTTTTTTTTTCAAACACAGGACCATTAACACTGAAAATGTGTTTATGTAAATTTTGAGTTTTCGGACTATCTTAAAACTTATTTGGGATTGTTTGCAAATATGTGCATTGTCTCTCCATGGTCATTTTGTCTGACATAGTTTAGATCTATTCGTTTTCCCTTTGCATTTCTGAACACCATCTCTCAATAATCGTCACTAACATTTTCAGTCCTTTATTTTTCTCTTACTGAGCCATTGATTCTCCTCTTACTAAGGTACAGCATGTGAAGAGAGTGGTTGTTTTTGTAAGACTAGTCATAGAAACCCAGTCTTTCCCTTTGCACGTGTGAGTGTGACCCGGTGGTAACTATAGGAGGACCACTGTTTTGGAGGATCAGCATTTCTGTGATCTGTGCCAGGTGTGGGCAGTCCTCCTGTTTGGAAACTCACCTCCCCATATTCATTCAAGCTTTATTTTTACATGACGTTTCCTATGACCTTTCTGTTGCTGTTTAATTGCTTATAAAAGATCCCACTGAAAGACTGTGAGGAACCAAAAATAACAGGTGAATGAAACAAATTGCTTTCTTATGTTACTCTAGTGAGGTTGATTTTGTGAGCACGTAATATTTGGGATTGTATTCTTATTTAAATACTAATATAATTTAACATTTATCACCAATGACTAAATTTGTCTGGAATTTTCTGTTTTGTAAAGGAGGCTTATACAAAATCAGCTTTTCAGAAATTTTACCCATGATAAGAGTTTTTTATTTGTTTCATTTACCCTCTTGAAGTTGTATTTGGAGTGATTTGTGCATGTTTGTGTCATTTTAGATGAATACTGAAAAAAAAAAAAAGAAAAAAGTGCAAACTATAACATAATGATCAGCATAACTATTGCAGGCTCAAGCGCAATATGTCTTAAACCCATAAAAAGTTATTAGTTAACAGCAGGAGTGTATGCAAAGTATTTAGGAATAAGTATAATAAATAAGTACATTAGTAGCTTCTGAGCATAAGAAGAGTGAATTTTGCTATGTTATGTATTTAGTGTTCAACGTGCTCTGCAATTATCACGCTTTTACCCTAATATCTGAAAGTTATTTGTACATTTTTTGTAATTTACTTTTTGCCCAGTCCTCAAACTGTATATTTTTAGACTTTTTTTTGCTTGTCTGTTTTTTTGTTTTTTTTTTAACAAAGTACAATTTCACCCTTTTTACCTTTGAGATTGAGCTTAGTTCTACTTTGTGCATAGGAGAGATTGTATACGGCCAGACGAAGACCTCATCAGTTTTAGGAGTTGTCCGTCTAGACAGTGTGATGACAGGACGCGCACCGCTGTTTAATGTTTCTGACTCCTCCCTGAGCTTCCACAACACATCACCTGCCCCTCCGCTGCCAGGGACATACACAGAGCCCGGTGAGTCAAAGTAAAGGGATAAGTACTATAGTGCATTTGTGCTGTTTGTTTAATGTTTCATTCAGGCTTCCTCTTCCCTGTTTGGACTGAGGAGCGCGGTGGCGGTGGTGGTTTTGGGAGCAAATGACGTCATGAGGAGAGACTGTTTAAGGGAGACACAATCAAATACAAAGAGAAATAGAAATGTGTTATTACCCTACCAGTGCAGAGATACAGAATGTGAGAATTCTGCGCCACCATACAAAGTTGACTTTAATTTCTAGTGCTCAAAAAGTGCTGAGCTACTTCTGCTAAACAAAAATGACAAGAGCTACTCCTATTAAGTGTTACATGAAACTGAGCTGATATGAAGGTAACAACTGTAGCTTTAGATGCTTATAAACATTAACCATAGATCAATATATCAGTGCACAAAACTAGACTAAATTCAACATTTACTGTAGCAACAGACATGTGATTGGTCAGATTAAATTTGTAAAAATAGTAAATTATTCAGAGTAATATGTACAACTTTTCAATTCTTTGGGGAGCTACTTGGAATGGAGCTACTGGTCTCATGAGCTTGAGGGTCCCTGCCGTGCCCACTGCTCCAGACAGGTTGCCTTAGCTGCACTGAAGGTCAAACGCCGATGGTGAATTTCTTCATGGGGATCGAAAGTGAACCCTAGTGCTTCCTTTCTAACAATATGTCCTAGTACTACTTTTCCTCTACATTGTGCAATAAAGCTTGACTACTCCGGAAATCTTTCATAAAGTAATATGTCTTCAGGGAGCATCTTAGTGGCAGATTGGTTAGCACTTCTGCCTCTCAGCATTTAAGTTGTGATTTCAATTCTCAGGACCCTCATGTTACCTGCCCTAAAGCCAAGTTATCTGGGAGAATGAAGTAATGAATATAGAAAAGTGATTAATTACAAGTTGGTGTCTAGTTCTATTGCTTTTACATATGTTTAAAACTGAATTGGCATGCACATATTTTGTTTCACATACATTTATTATTGTGGACTGTTATTATTGCTTTTCCCACTATGTTTCACAGTATGGCATTAAACATTCAAGGCTAAACTATAACATCTCCATGGACACAAGTTTAGGTGGTAGCGCATCCTCTAAACATGTTGCATAGTGCCCGTTTTAAGCTTAAAACTTTAAATTAGAAATCCTTGAACATTCGTCATTGTAAAAAAAAATATCTATCTTCAATTGATTTGCCTGGTGTGGAGAAGCAGATTCCTTGTACATTTATTTAGCATGACAAGCACCACCACTGACCTGTGTAATGTTTAAACATGTCTTCAACACTGTTTGTTACAGAGCTGCCTCAAATTACCCGTTTCTTCCCAACCCCAAAGACCTGCCTGTGGTTTGACATGAACGCCAGAGGACAGGAACCAGGAGATCTCTGAGTAATAAAGAAACTCAATCTACTTTTTTGGTAGGATTAAAACAAGGAAAGAAATATTTCAAACGCTACAGACCGAGGCTAGCTGCATAAGCATAACTGTAAATCAAATGTTAGCTCTTATTCAAATAAATGGGGGATTTTGGGCCAAGTTAAACTAAAAGGAGGAAATGAATTGGTTCTATGAGAGTAGTGCTTTCTGTCAGATGCTTAAGTGGTTATTGTAGAAGTACATCTTTACATAGCCTGTTGTGCATAGTATTCTAATGCAGAAAAAACAGGGCTGGATTTATTTGGCGCTACATTACTGAAAATGTTCCACAGTGTTGCTTATTATTATTATAATATGCATAACAACACACAAAACACTGCAACATAAAAAGAAATGAAAAATCCCATTACTCAGTTACAGCTTCCCTGAAACCATGGACAATGTTGCACAATGTTAATGCAAATAGAGAATGGAAAATGTAGGTTTTATTACCTATTATTGTAGCCAGAAGTTGAAATAATAATCTCCCAAAAGACGGTTGTTGAATTTTAAAGCCTCTAACTGTAACTTTTTTAAGTGTAACTTTTTAAATGGACTAAGATACAAATGTTGTTCTTTTATAATCTCTATAATAGTCCGCATTATGCTGTAAAATTAATCTTCATGAAGAATTTCACAACATTTAATCTGACCAAAAGGACTTGACATTAAAGTCAACGCAATACAACAACATGCAAGACATAAAACAAAGAAATAAAACAACTATACTTGACCTTTGTCTTGCTTTGAGTGGTCCCTATCATTATGTGGTTTTGTAAGAGTCATATTGAGCCACAGTTATATAATGTACCCTTATGTCTTGCTGAGATCAAAACACTGAAGTATTTTGATGAGCTGGAGTCTTGTCCATTGTTGCTGTGTGGTGGAGGACCTGTTGGTATGTGGGGCTTTGATGCTGCTTCTCACTCTTCACTCACAGATAAGATAATGAGAACAGCCACAGCAGACGCCCCACTGGAGCAGATATGGACACCTTTGGGTTTATCGTGTGGTCCATCGACTTCAGAGACGGCTTTGGAGACATAACACAGGTTTGACTTCGGGAAACAAAGGGAAGAAAAGACAAAAGAACTGAAGGAATTTTGATAGTGGGAGTTTTATATATCCTGGGCTAGCTTACACACTTGCACAATCACACATTAACATTGGGACTAACTAAATCTGGAGTAGATCAGGACTGGACGAACACTGGACCAGGACTAGAACGGGACCAAACCAAATCTACATTTGGACTCAAACTGGGCGTGAGGTACCAAAAAATGACATCCTTAGAACTATTGAACCACAAGGCAAATTACATGGACAAAGATGGCATGATTTCCCTGTAATATTGAAGAGAAAAAGTGCACACCAAACATAAGCAAATGTAAAACCTCTTATTTAGAACATTGTTTTTTATTCTTATTATTATTATGTTATTATATTTTGACAGACAAAATGCATCAGATTGTAGAACTTTTTCACTAGATGATGGATGGTAAACAAAAAAAAAATAACCTACCATTTTTACTTTTCAAAATGTGATTTTAATAGTCTACAATTACCACTTAATGGATTTCAAGTGAATCACACTAGCCACAAATATATGATCTACAACGTGTGTAATGATTAATGAGGCAACTAATAAGGAAACTGGACAGTGGGCATTAATTACCACTGGTCTACACGTGTCCAGAGTGCTTTTCCTCTGTGCGTAATCCGCTGCTATTTTCTAGTCCATCGTCAGGGGTCGTGCCTCAACTGGAGAAACACGGAGTGGTCAAACTTATGTGGACACTCAGCTTAAGTATCCAGACCCTATACAGACAGATAATAGTACGTATATGAAACTTAAATACCTTCAGTGATTGGAAATTATTTAAGTTCAGCTTTTGATACATTTGCGACAGTTTGATTTACTCCAAACGGATAACAAGTTTTAACTTTTAACTGAATGTGATACAACATTTTCTTGTGAGACAATGTTGAACTGCGTAAAATAGTTTTCTTTACTGCCATTTAGCCACAAATAAAGCATAGAAAATTAAAAGTTCCCGTTTGTATGAGCTCCACCTCTGCCCATTGCGGAGTGGGCGGTTTCTGGACTTTTACGCACGCGGCGCATGCACACATATTATGGACTGCAACCTGCTGATTCCTCTGAGTGGAGCCTGTAGTGGCCAGAGACCTTCACTTAGACCAACGGAGGCAATAAAGAAACCCGAGTCTGCGCGTTAACGGGAATAAATACATAAAAGGAATGGCTACTTTACAAGGGAACGTTGTGCGTCCACTGGATTGTAGGGTGGTAAAAGTTTGATACAATTTCACGTGTTTCATCCTCAAGTCCCAAAACGCGCAACTGGGATAAGAAATGAAAGCAAGTGCGTCGCTCCTCTGTAGATCTTGTTTACGGGAGTTTTCCAAATGGCTTGACACGGGAATGTTTCTTCGCGTCTGATCACGACAGATAACAGCCGGACTTTGGCTTCAATTCCTCGGACTTTTTTCCCGTTTGGGCTGTCACCATGAGAGGCTGCTGGCTCTGCTTCCTCGGACTGTGGTGGAGCGCGTACTACTGCACCGTCCCTGTCTCCGGTAGAAACAACTTCTCTCTGGATGGTAACAACGAGGTTCACCCCGGTTTTATCCACCGGAGGCTGAGGACGCACGAAAAACGGGAGATGCAGAAGGAGATTTTATCCATTCTGGGACTACCGCATAGACCGAGACCGCATCTGTCCCACGGGAAATACAACTCCGCGCCGCTGTTCATGTTGGACTTGTACAACACAATATCGAGCGAGGAGAAGAGCCAGGTGGAGGGCGTTTTGGACCGATACAGCCCGATGCGAACGACGCAAACTCCGCATGTGGCCACGTTCCAGGAAACTGCCTTTCTAAATGACGCGGATATGGTGATGAGCTTTGTCAATTTAGGTAAGAAATCCTCCGCAGCTTCTTCAAATGTCGTGCGTAATTGCGCTTTGGTCCGCTGCTGTCTCGAGCTCAAAGTGGGAACAGGTGTCAGACACACGCATGGCTCTTTCTCTTCCTCTGTCAGTTCTACAGCAGCCTGTGGTTTACAGCTGGTCTCACTGGAAGCTACGTGGTGTGGAAATCATTGTTCAGTCTTTTTCGTTCATTTTAAGAGCAGTATCTCTCCCTCTTGTGACTTTTACATCTTTTATTACCGTATTAAATTCAGCTTAGATTTGATATAAACTGAAGCATAAATCTGCTCGTTATTCCCACAGAATAGTAATCCAAATGGGATATGTTAGTCGTTTTCTTCCTTCTGGAAATAATGAAATGGTTTGTACAATCTTAGACCAAACATAACCTATAATCATTGTATTTTATTGTTTTCTTATGTCATTTAAAGGTGCATTGTGTAACTTTTCTGGTAGAGGATCTGTCAGATGCTTTTCTCTTTGAAAATGTTCAGCTCAGATCTGTGGAGAGGTGACCACACTCTCCACCAGATTGTTTTTTTGTTTGTTTTGGGGTTATTTTGAGCTATAAAACCACCTGTAATTGAATAAACGTAAGGTAGAGATTTTTAATGTCATACTGTGGAACATTCCAAGCAGAGCAATGACATATCCAGGTTATGGATCTTCGCCCAGAAAAGTTACATAGTGCTCCTTTAAAGTACGCCTGCAGATATTTGACTGGAAAAGCACTAGCCCAAAGAATGACAGCTATTCTAAATCACATTTAGCCTCTAGCCTATGTTTGTGACCAAATTTGCTAACATTTTGCACAGCTGATTGCAAACAAATGTAGTTCAGCCTTGTAAATCTCAAATCTAAACTCTTCCTTTTGCTTAATTAGGTTTGATTAGGTCTATACCGCAGTAATTCATTCTTTGTCTCTTATACTGTGATCTTCCGTGGCTCATTTCTTGTCCCCAAAGTGTGGTCAGCCTCTTTCTTTTGCGCTTGATTTACAGCCATATAGGAAAAAATCATTCCCATATAATCTTTTATGTCACACCACGGCCGGTATGTGTATATAAAAGGGCTATTCCCGCTTAGAGACTTGCGGTTTGAGTATGTAAATTGTATTGCGTTGTTTGTGTTAGGGGAGGAGATTGGCTGTAATTAGCTGCAGTGATGATAAAGAGGGACACTTTAATTACAATGAGTTAGGAACATGAAAGCTCAGAGCCCTTCCTTCCATTAGTAAGTCCACTGTTTACTGCTTAACTTTAAACAAGCCAGTATTTGGATAAACAGGAGGACCAAGTAGTAGATGGGTGGTGAGGTTGTGGGGACATAAAGCTTTTGTCATGTAATCCTGTGAAAACATGTAAAGCTTTTGTGGTGTTGGGCAATTTTAGATCAATCCTGTTTTTGTTTTTTTTTTAATTATTCTAAACAGTGTAAAAAATGCATACATAGTTCATTTGAGTCTTTAGTTTTGCCTCATATTAATTAGTATATAATTAATGACACAAGGATGACGGCTTGTATTCAAACATAGTAAAATATTGCAATGATAGGAGGAATTGTGTAAACATTTACTCATTAAACTCCAATAAACTCTCCTATTTATTTATATAATTATTTATTTATAATGATACGTTTTTGTAGTTGCTTATTTGGTTCTTAAATGTGTGTTAATATCTTGCAGTAATTCTTTCTCCAGCCTATAAACACCTACAAGAGGAACATGCTGTGGTCTATGGGAAAATCTAGTTATTATTCATCATATTTAATTGGTCCCAAAGTCAGATACTGTTTACCATAAAGAAAAGCTTGTATCTGTCATCCTGGTTTTATTAGATGTTTTGTAGGGTTTCTCAAATTGCTTCTCACTGCAGGTGGGGACATCTGGTTAAGTCCCAGTTGAGTCTTGACTTTTTCTGGGCTAATTCCAGGTAAGTCCTGGTTTTGTCTTCGTTGGTTTGTAAAAGTCTGTCCAGTGGATATGGTACATTGAAAAGGAAATTTCGTGGTGTGTTACTTGGCTTTTTGCAGTTAAGAATCTTCCAAGTATCCTTCATATTGACCTATAAGTACTTAGATTGATAATTGCAAAACTGTATATTTTCTCAACCCACATACCAAAACCAATGTCCAGCATTTTAAAGGTCCTGTATTATGCAAAATTGATTCTTGTGAGCTTTAAGCAACATTAGAATATTGTTAGCTCATCAAAAACATGCCTGGAGAAGTGTTAACAGCTACTTTTAGTTCAGTAGAGATTGGAGATTCTAGGGCTGAAATCATTCAAATGATTCTAGTGAAGGTTTATGGAGTTTTAAAACACAGTGGAGCACTTCCTGTTTTACCACATGACATCACAAGGTTAAACAGAGTGTTTTTTGTTTGATAGGATGACTCAGCCTAAGTATGCAGGATCTGTGTGTTAAACAAGTTTGAATGGAACAAAACACAACTCCAGGTACAGTATGTTTTTGATGAGGAAACAACATTATAACATAGATCAGAAAACGGCACAATATGGGCCCTTTAAGGAGTGCACCTGTGAAGTCTATATCGTGGCCTGGGCCCAGCTCGTGTGGTCTCCTGCTGCAGCCACTCAATGCCACACATGAAGAGGAGTTAAGCTGCCGTTCAGCGAAGTCAAATGCTTCTTGCTTGTTATTGGTCCTCTGAGTATTTGTGTTGCAACATGTCATGATGAAAACCAGATCTGCAGACAGGAGCAGGGCAGTTTTTTGAGGCTTTTAGATGTTGCTCGCCGCCCCCATATTGGCTCCTGTGTGGGGGCCTAGTCTTGGTTTTCAGCTTCCTGTTTATAGGCGCCATTTTGAGGACTTTTTACCATTCAAAACAGAGAGTATGTTGTTTTGAATTATTAATTGCTATGGCAGCTGTGTTGTATTTTCATCTCTCTCTTTCTCTCTCTCTGTGAAATATTGTGGTGTATTGATACTTTGCAGTGACGTCATGTTGGGGCTGTTCTGCATGTACCTCTATTGACAGAATGCTCATGAGTTACCATGGTGACACGACGCAAACATTGGCAAACACAGACAAAAAAGTTTTTAAGATGAATGAAAACTCAAGGATAATGCAAATTTGATTTAAAAAACACATTTTCAGGAGCCTGTGATCAACACAATCATTCATGGTCCTATTTAGGAGATTGATTTGGTTTGGAAAATTGTTGGCTAATGCTAGCTCGCCTGTGACTGTAATTTTATGTGTGAGAAACTTGTTTAAGCAAATCATCTCACCTGTTGTAGTTCCAACCAAATAAACTCTTTCTGGTTTTGTGATTGTGTTAAACTAAAGCTCAGATTAAATCTAACTTGAGTAACAGAGCTTCTAACAGAGTAGTGCTTCCAGTTAGCTTCACTTCCCCAGGGAATGTTGATGAGATCAGATGCAAAGTATCAATAGTGGTAGTGGTTTGTTATCTGTGCGGTATGATAGTGAATGGTGATGGTTGGAGTGGCTTATGGCACTCCCCCTTGTATGGAGTGAATAAACAGTGCAGTTTAAAGTGCTTTAGGTCACTTGAAACATTCTATATAAATCCAGTGCATTATTATTTGTTTATGGGTCTATTGGCTTTACTTATTTTTAAAATAAATTTTGATACCAAGGACTCAATACTCAATGAGATGTCCATATTTGAATCCACTTATATATGAAGAGATTTGAATCCACTTATATATGAAGAGATAGCTGTAGCTGTAAGGTTTATGGTAAAAAAGGTTGTGGGTGAGTTTGTAGTAAGTTTTCGTTACATTAATTGGAATCAATAATCAAAATCGGCCCTACAAAATATATTGGCAGAGCTAATCAGCAATTGGCTGCTCTGTATTCTAAACATCAGTATCAGCATTGGCCATGAAAAAAGAATAAAAACATCAGACGATCTCTAATTTATTCCCCAGTATCAGTTCTTGCTCACTCAAATGAATATCTACTTTCACTTCTAGTTTCAGTATTTATCACTGTCTGGGTATCAATTTCCTTGGCAACCCCAGCGTATACTTCACGCTTCGAGCACATCTGGCCCACTTTCCTGTGATTGATCACAGCCTGCGCATCTTTTGACAATTCTCTCAGATTTCTCCCTCGCAGTGCCTGGGGATTGCGTTGCTTTCTCTTCAGGCTGTACACATAGTCCTAGTCTAACTGCCTTTTTGGAGGAGGGACTGTTTCCTCCACAAATGTGATTGTAATTAATGCTAGACAGGGCCAAGGATTCCCATCTGCTTTGCAAATAAGTCCTTGCACGACTACTGTGTGTCATCACCGGCCCAATTGGATTTTAATGCACCTCTCGCTGCGATTGGGTAAAGTAACGTTGATAGAGTTCAGGTTGTTTTTGTGAGTGGGTGGTCTGTCTTAAACTTGGATGTCATATGTGGGGGCTGGAAATTAGAAAATCAAGATGAATTAAACTGTGAAACGGCAACACAGCCAAGCAATCTGTCCAAACGAATAAAAAATATGAGCTGGAGTTTAAGAGGCGTAATCTATCTGTGACATTCTTCTGTGATAATTACATTGAAATTGGATTATGTGGATTAGATCATTATATCCTCCTCCAAAGTTGGAAAGAATACTTTGAAAACATATTTAGATAGAATAGTTAATTAGAATACTGAATACCTGTAGTTTGTAACTTATCCTTTTACGTAATCAGATCAAGTACCTAGAATACTGTCATGTTGAATTTAATTATATTATAGTGTAAACATATGCAACAAAACATAGTTAAACAGCTTTATATTTATTGTATTGTTTGTTTTGTATTAATATATTGATAATTAGAAAAGACTGTCTTCTGTTCTGACTACCACACATAAAAATACTATTAATAGTATTTGCTTTAACTGAGATGTGCACACTCAGAACATGTAGTTTAAAGTATAGTTTAGACTTTGAGAGGAAGAATTTTGACAGTTTTTGTGATAAATTCATCAAATCAACATTTACAGCCCTTTACATTTAGTTTTAGCAAAGAGAAAATTAGATCTTATCGAAGGAAAAACTTTTTTTTTCTTACTTTTTTCCCAGCAATACTGAATAAGGTTACTCAAAATTAGTATATTGATTTACGTTGCATATTCTTTGTTACTTCCCACCCCTGTCCTTCTCACACACGTCCAAATTAAAACCACAGTGAAGAGGACAGTGGCAGTAATTTACGCCCCCTGTCTGAACCTGATGTGTTTCGCAGCCAGAGTTCAGATAGAGAGCTCATTTTGGGCCTGTATCCTCGTGGGGCACGGACAGATTTAAGAGCCCCAAAGTTACATGGAGTCTCCAGTGTGCGCTCTGTGGACCATATGCCTCTATGTGATTCATGTTCACCACTTGTTCAACCATACGCTTTTCTTTAAGATGCAACGTCACCACCGTCCACAATAGATATTTGCTATCAATCAAATCTGAATCGTCTACATAAGTATTACTCCAATTAAATGAGCCCTGAATCTGCCCCGAATAATAATATTTCTCTCCCTTAAACCTGGAGCAAAGCCACTTGTGTTATCTAATGGCTTTTAAAACATGAATAACCAAACATGACTAATACATGTCCAAAAGTCCATACAGGTTAAAGGTGCATTTTGTAACTTTTCTTGCTTGTCTCCAAGGAGATTTTATTGCTTTACCTGGAATGTTCCATATATCATTCAATTTCTTCATGAACTCAAGCAGATGATGCCACTAGGCTACGTTACAGGTCAGATCCGTGGTAAAAATCAATGATAATTAATGAATACTTTGCAGTGACATCAAGCTGGGGATGTTCTATACATGTCTCTATGGTGGAATGTTCAGACAGAGCAGAGCATACAGTTAGCATTGCGTCTCCAGGGAATGTATCAATAGTCTATACTACAGATTACCTTTTGACACGGTTCCAAACTATTTCTCTCGTGGATCAATAAAGTTTGTCTAAGATTCAGTTGACTTTCCATAATACAGCAGCTCTTGTCTAAAATGACCCATTGCCTCAAAAGTGTGTGGGGAAAAACTACTTTTAATTTGCGGTGGAGGGAACTTTAGAGACATGCTTTCCAGCTCCTTTTTAATTTTCATTCCTCGAATAGCGCGTTCATCACTGTTTGCCTTGCGGGCCGTGCTGCTTTCCGCTGTGGTCTCTGGTGAAGGGACAGTGTCTGAGGATGACTCATGTGACACTGCAGCTCCGGACATGTCCCACAGCCCCTGGTCCTCCGCTCAAACAAGCACTCGCTATTGATTAGAGACCTGAGACTGTCCAAGCCTCAGCTATGCGGGCCTGAACGACTTTACTGGGACTTAATAGAAAAGTCTGTGTATTTGTGTTGTTTTTGAGAGAAAGAGAAAGACGGAGATACTAAGAGTCAGGGAGAGATAGAGTGATTAAGCGAGACAGAGAAAGAAAGAGGGGGGGATAGAGAGAGTCAGACAGAGAGAGACAAAAAGAAGCTGAGAGTAAGATAGATTGATGGGGAGAGAGAGACAGATTCTGATAGATATACTGAGAGGAAGAGGGAGAGAGATATACTGAGAGAAAAAGAGAGAAAACATCTGATGATCCCATCTTCTAACTTAACTCCGTAAATATTATGTGTGGACAATAAACAACCGTTTTAGTGACCTCTAGATAAATTGGTTGTCTAGCTCGCTACTTATTACACAGTGACCACTGAAATACTTCTAATATTGAGTTTGGAAGTTGTATTGAAATACTGATTGATGTTGTAATATTCGAGGCTGGATGCGGTTTATTACATTGCACCAGTAGGGGGAGTTATATGATGCCAGACTTCTGTAATTTGAAAACATGTTAGTTGTAGATCAGTATATCATAATCTTTTTTGCTGCTTTAGTTTTGTTACAGTTATTTTAGATTACTTTAGATTTTAGAAGTTTCATTGCTTAAAAGTTCTGGGTAACTTTTCGGGTGGAGGGTCCTTCAAATGTTTTTCTCCATGGAGAATTATTGCTTTGTCTGGAAAGTTTCACAGGATGACATTAAACCTTTCTAATTTCATGGAGACCAGACCAAGTTACAGGTCAGATCTGTGGAGAGGTGACACCACTCATAGTCAGACTGTCTATTTTTCAAGGTATTGAGCTATAAAACCACCTGTAATTGAATAAATGTAAGGTAGAGCTGTTAAATGTCATATTGCAGAACAGTTTAAGCAGAGCAATGACTTATCCATAGAAACTAGACAGTAAAAGACCCACAACCAAAAAGTTACTTGGTGCACCTTATACGCCCTGTTTTTCTTGCTCACTCTCCCTTAGTCTGTGCCCTCGTTGCTCTTTGCAGTGAACGTGACGATGTAATGATGAGTTTTAGTCAAGGTGCATCCCATCACTGCAAAACCAACACAACTTCACACCTAATTAACCAGAAGTGACATGTTTCTGGGCAAAACGCGGCGACCACTGGGATAAAAATAATATGAGAGCAAGTGGAAAAAGAGCTATTCCTATCAGGTGTGTCTACAGTGGGCAGGCTCATGGTCGGAGAGTCATAGATGCCCTGAAATGGGTTTGGCTTGATGGTTTGCAGAACAGGAAGTACAAATGTTTTCCTCTGTCATCTGCATTTAACTAAGACTGTGATAACTTTGCTTAGCTGTCCTGTATCAGCCTAAAACATACACAGGTGTGAGGGGAAAGGTCCTGCGGTAATCTGGGAAAATCCATGTATGGAGTTAGTCTGTTTAAGAAAAGATCAGGTTTCACTTTGTTAGATGATAAACTGCAATAAAGAAAAGAAAAAGGGCTGTTCTGGCAATAATCATGTGCAACCACTTCCCAAGGTTCGTACTGAGACTATGGTGGCACAGACACTCACTATTTTTATATTTCTATACACATAGTAATACAACGAGCAAACATTATAATTTTTAATATGACATTATTTCCCAGCTTGTTTTAGTCTATTGGGACAAATATTGACATACACTACCCCGAAACATGCGTGTGTCTAACTGCTGAATCTAAAATATCTTGTGAATACCGTCAGACTAGACGATCTTCGATCCATGTTGTTAATTAGTTAATTTTTTTGAAAGAATAGATGAATATTCTAACACAAGTAAAACCTGCTCTGTTTATCTTATTCGTATCTCCACTGTCCTCCTGTGTCTCTTGTGAGAGGCTGGTTCCTCACCTCTTCTCTAAATCCACAACAGAGCACTGTCTTAGACTCTTTTAAGGCAAACAGAATCCTTAAGAAGTGGGTTTTTCGGGGGATTATCCGGGTTCAGACAGCGCTGGACTTATGCTCAGATAGAGTGCTCTTATTAAACGGCTGTTTGGCTTGTCTTTGGGGCTGGCTGCATTTCTCAGGGTCTTAGCCCAGGTAAGCCACTTCCTCTGCACTGAAACGTGTCCAAAGGCCCTCAGCATGATCAAATAATTAGCTGAAGCTCAAAGAGGCGATTGTTTGATGCAAAATGCCATTAGTATTTTGAAAGACTCATTGTGACCAGGCCAAGAGTTTGAGTATAATTCCTATTGTTGCCTAAATATGCAGGTTTGTGTGTTAAACATGTGTGAATGAAACAAAACACAACTATGGTTTTGAGGAAACAAGATTATAACAGATATATTATATGGGCCCTTTAATATCTCTGTAATTACTGGGCATGTCCACATGCAACAAAAAATGGCACAAAGTTCAACATCTACACGATTTATGTTATGTTTTCACAAACTTTAGAACGTGGTGCCATTATACAACCCCAAAGACATAATTGCTGTCAGTTTATCTGATTTAAAACCAAGGTTTGTGGAACCCTGCAAGTAATATTATAGTATTTGTGGATCATAAGGTTGGATATTTCTTTCAAAAACCATGAATCTCTCATAGAGTTATACAGACCCCTGCCCTACGTCTGAAATCATGACATCAAATTGTAGAATGTGAAGACAACCTGTATAAGGACCACCCGCTAACTCACCCCCTCAAGTTTAAAGTACTCATAAACAGCATTAACCCAAAAGTGAGGCCAGGAATTTGAGATATGGCTGTGCTGATTTAAAGATCATTTTCTGGGACATAAACTTGGCAGGAGGTCCCTCTGGAGGCAGCGGTGAGAAAAATGACATTAACAAACTACAAACCGCTGTTTATTTGTGCATGTTTACACAATCAGATTTGTTAGCGCGGCAACAATATGTCTTGAACCCAGTCATGTTCAACACTGACCCAAGATATACAAATAATCGGGCTTATCCAGTTACAGTGTTTTTAGCCACTTCCTTTCCTCATGTTTGGATTATATTGGTTGTGGAGTGCTCTGGCAAAACATACAATGGCCCCATGTCCCAAACAGCGCACAGTGGAACATTTTTCTATTGTTTGGTTATCCTGTACTATCTATTCCACACGCTCTATCATTGTTAAGCAGTTATGCTACATGAGGTTAATGGTAGAGGCCCTCACCCCAATGCTCACTGTTTTACGTATTCTAAAAGGTTTATTTCTGAGTTTTGCGGTTGGGATTTGGGAGTTGGAGGATAGTTTTGTTGTATTATAGTTACTTATTATTGTATAGTTATTACAAAACCAATGCCAAAGGAAGGAACACAAAGCTTTTACACTGGTGCATTTTCCAATCACATTTGCAGTTTGGTTTAAAGGTGCAAGAAATAATTGGAGATGATAAACTTTTTTTTTCCATAGAGATGCATAGGTGAGGCTACTGGGCAAGTTACAGGTCAGATCTGTGGAAAGGTGTGCCAGCTTTTTTGTGCAATTAAATAAATGCAAGATAGATGTGTTTAATACTACACCTTTTAGAAAATGCAATAACAGCAGTAGGTAGTGACTAGAAAATTACATAAGGTGCTTTCTTTTCATGTTTGTATTGCTTTTTTAAAACTTGTACTTGAATTTTGTTTTGCTCTGGAGCCTACATGGACGTCTGAAGGATTTCATCGACTTTTATGTAGTGATAAAAAAGAGTAAATGGCATATATTTGTATTCATGATAAATACCCAGTGTCCTTCCATGCATAGAAACTGATTGTACCTCATCTTGTAGCTGTGATAGTGGCTATGCTTTGGCTGGACTTTTACGATCTTAAATATGATTTGTTTACTGATTATCTTCCTCTGGAGATTGTTCGCACACTCACACGAGGCTCCACTGCAGTGAGTAGATAGACATTTATCACCGAGTTGATCCCTGTCAGTATCTGTGCACTTAACACCCGTGTACATACTCCACTGATGCTATCTGTCCCTCTCACGCCATAACTCAAACCCCTCTGTACGCTCGCCGTGACTCCAAGTACATAGCGCCTTGGAGAGTTTTCATTTCAAAGCACAGTTATCCTTATACATTCCAGGTCCCGCTGATAATTTTGGGTAGGATAGAGGATAAATAAATACGGCAGGCTTTTGACTGGTAACTATCTATTGAATACAGATTATAATTCGAGTGTGAAATCTGATTAAGGACCCACTCCATAAAGGAATTTGCTTTGGCTGTGTTATATAGTGCACAGGAGATTTT
>KN487690.1:15683-32114 GCA_000787155.1 Scartelaos histophorus | reverse complement strand
AAAAAAAAAAAAAAAAAAAAAAACAAATACTGAAAACATTGAAAAAGTGCAAGTTATTTCCCATTTGTCGTTAAGAACACATTAGAAAAACAAGCTTATAATAGCTTGTGGGAAGAAGCTGTTACCATGGCGGGAAGTCTTCGTGTAATACCCCTCCTAAGGCCCATAGTTGCTCCTACCACCTGCATATCTATCTGAGACACAGAATTGACATCAGAATAGTCATTCGCCTTCTACCTTGCGTCTGAGGAATGCGGAGCCACTATTATTTTGACTTTGGGAACAGCTGCGTTTCCCTTTTTCAAAGATATTTTTTCCTTATTTATCCGATCCCTGAGGACAGATCCATCTCCCGGCCCTGACACCGGCTTCCTCCTCTAAATCTGAGAGCAGACCGCCGTCGCCGTGGTTACGCACAGTCACACAGCTCACCTGCAGCTGCCCAAGTGCCGATCACTAAACCAGGCCTCTGCACTGCATCCACAAACACAGGCTAATGAAGCATTGCACACAAACAAACTGTCTATCTGGGGTAAGGCGCTTTTCCGTGTCAACAGTTCGGCGCTTTCGGATGGATTAGAGATTTTAAACAACAACTGATTAAAAGGAGAACAATGATAAACGATGATAAACGGCCGAAGAGGCTCTCAGGCTTTTAACACCAAGTACATCAAAAGAAAAGATTTGACTTTTCGAGTAGCACCAGATTGAAATAAAACATATATCAGGACTATTCCAGGTCTGATCTAGGGCCAAACCAGTTCTAAACATTGACCACATAATTTCCAGTGCAAGAGTAGATAAAATGATCTTTAAATTAGGCGAACATAATAAAAAACTGTACTTAAAGTGGCTCAAATGTACCATAGTTTGACAAATACTATCTTATCTTCTCTAGATTTGATTTTGTGAAATGAGTGGCAAAAAATATTGAGCTTTTTCATGATATTCAATTTTTTTGGGATGTACTTATATAGTCTAGCTAAATCAATCAGGAGCTAGTGGCTAAATTGTTCATTCAGTTGTGCCTTTCTAGACAAAACAAGACACTTGCCTTGGCTCTGGCAATATTTACAGACTGAAAGAATATTTCCACTCGCTCATTTTGTCATGTCATTGGATAAACTAAATAGGATACAACATCAGTCACTAGAAAAAGACATTACTCCAGATTATAAAAACACATGATATGCTGAATATTGAGCTGTGCTGGTTATGGAGTCATCAAATTACTTTACCCATTGAGACATGTCTTTGGATGGTGGGAATGAAAAGGAGTAAAGTCTTAAACATCTTGATAAAAGGCTGAAAGGAATGGTTCATAGTGTGGCATTTGTCTATCAGCGTGGAGACAAGCAGATAAATCACCAAGATCGTGGAGAGCCAACTTCACTCAGAGAAGCAATGCATGTTTTTCAAAGACCTTTTCAGGCAATACGAACAGTCAAATAAATGCAAAATAGATAAGTTAATTGTCATATTGTGTAAATTCCAATTATCCAAGTATTATCCAAGTATTTATGCAGACAGGTTATGGATCACCACCACTAGAAATGTTAAATATTGCATCTTTAAGAGAAATGAAAGTAAATAAATCTAGGGCATTGCTCCCATCTACTGTCCTCAGGAATGTGCTTATCAGAGCAAAGGAATGATGATGAAAATAAAGTTGTTTTGTCAGTGAGCCCAGATTAAGCTGTTTTATAAATGTACGGAGAAAGGACAGCGAATATCGATAGAAGAAGGATGCTGAGGTTGGAGCTTCTAGACTGAAAGCCGAGTGAAAGTCCAAGAGGAGATGTCTGGATAGTAGAAGCAAGAATTATAGAATACGCAGCAAATTTCTCAAGCCAGAATATTCACTTAATTCTGATGAGATATGTCTAAGGTCACAACCTCATCATATTAAAATCATGGATTAAACGGAGCAGAACGCTGAGTACAGGAAAACCTTTGGTCACAACTCCTTCAAAATATTTCATCCGTCAAAGCCACGGTCACTGACTTCCCCAATAAATACCATCTGTAATGTTTTTTAATGCTATATGAGAGTTATAGAGCCACCTGTTGTTTTCGCTTTTACATTTAGGTCCAAGCTCCAGTCAAAAGTCTTTTATTGTGAAAAGACGACGATGGATTTGTAGCTTCTTGCGTTTCATTTTGGAAAGCTGTACAGATAGACACACGCAGGCCACCCAATTGTTTCCTCTGTTTACCAATCATAACCAAAGAACAGCAAATCCAAGCAAGCATGACCATAAACAGCCCATGTTTTAGTGGAGTGTGAAATGAAGGATTTGATAGCCTCATTCATTCAGCAGTTGCATTTGGTGTCACTTGTTCTGTTTACGACCACACTGTTTATATATTCATGTTCAAATCAAATGGACTGTGTTTTTCACTGCCAAAGAAGAGAACAAGATGTTGGAGGATAAACTAAATAGGATACATCATCAATCACTCAAATAAGATATTCATATTAGAGCTACAGCAGATTCAAAAAACACATGATATGTTTCATATTGAGTTGTACTGAGTCACTTTTGACAATGTGCTCTTCAGTGGTTCTTAACCAGTCGAATAGTGGAAGTTTTGATATGCATCTTATTTTGATTATACAGTATGGCATTAAATGTATCTTTCTCCATAGAGATGAGCAGGGCACAGTAACAGAGGGCACATAATAATTCAATTCAATTATATTCAATGTATAGCCCAAAATCATAACAACCGTTATCTTGGCGGGCTTCACAAAATTGTTAAATTAGCAAACAAAGATGTCAGAGAATGAAGCAGAATAAGAAAAATAAAATGAATAATAATAATTAATAATTAATTTATAATTCAAAAATACTGAATGTCCAACAACAAGCAGGTAAATGGATTGTCCCAGCATCTCCTGTCCTTAGACCCTCCTTCATCGGCAAGGAAAAACTCAAAAAAAAAAAAAAAAACCCCAGTGGGAAAAAAAACGAGAAACCTCGAGGAGAACCACAGTGAAGGAGAGATCCACTCCCATGGACGGACAGGCATAGATGGCCAGGACGAATCCACTGCCAATAAGGTTGTAAATCTGTAGACCAAGGCTATTGGCAGAAGGAAACTACTGATCTAACAGGACGAGGACAGATTGATCATAGTATACCTATTGAAATCTTATTCTGAATAAATAACACCTTCAAATGATAATTCGTTTTTTAGAATTGTTTATTTATTTTATTTATTTTTCATTTATTTTTGCCAAATTCAAACTGCAAAGTCAGGTGTTTTTTAATGCGTCCAGTAAAGTATAGAAATTAGAAATTACATTTTTATGTAGCAGCTCAGTATTTTTCCTGTAAATATATATGATGGATTATTATTAGGTTTCCTGCTAATCTCTTGTTCATCATAAACACGAAACCTCACAATATAGTACCATATAGAATACTGAATGTCAATAATCAATTAATGCATTGGACAGTATCTGTTTGAACACTTACTGGACTAAATGACTACAGAGAAACACTCATTGACATTAATGGCCAGTCATGATTTCCCCCTAAAGCCCATGTAAAAACAAGTATTCATTTCATTGGACACCATTTTGGGCCAATGAGCTGTCAACAACCAAAAATTGCAACATCTTTTTCAAATTTTCAGGAAATTCCAAGAAATCAGGACCCAAATGAGCTGGAGAATAAACAAAGTAGATGTATTTTTTTTCACTTGTGGGATGTTAATAAAAATGTAAATCGACAGTTCCGCAGCTGTCACAACACCGCTCAGACACGCTAATGCACTACTTTATCAATAATCTGTAGCTGTTTGGATGAAAGATTGACTTAAATAATCAGGCCTGTGAGGAATACAGCCTGTTAATAAGGAATGCATGTTAATCTTTCTATATGTCTAACGGATGTGTATGCAGTATGCAGATATACACTGGTAGTGCCTCTATTGGTGGATTTCATGTACTCGTTTTGCTTATTTCATTCAATATCTTGCTTTATTCCTGCTTTGATTTGGTTGAAGATTCGAGATTTTGTTCTGATTTAATTCTCTGGTCTTTCAGGGAAAAAAACAGATAAAAATGAAAAAATGAAAAGATAGAAATCTTTTTTATATACATTTGAGAACCAGTATATTGATGCTGTAAATGCAATTGGGTCGCTTATTTACACATTTTATATTATGATCGTAACAGATTGCATCAGAATCCAGATTAGTATTTTTTAGATCACATTATCGGTTCAACCTGGAAAGACTCCAGGTTGAATTGAGACACAAAGAGAAAGTATTTGGAGTGAAGTGGTGAGGTAGACAGGAGCAAAATTAGTCTTCCCTTCTGAATTTACTCCATTTAACAAGTTGACATTTCTACTAAACACCCTTCAAAAACACTTCTAATAATAAAAAATTGTAGTATTAACAAAGCCGTGCTGCTACTTCATTGGTTTCCTGAAAAAGCGGCTCGGCAAAGGCATTCCCAGATTCTGTCGGCCTTTGTGAATCCATCTCATAATCCTGAATCAGAGCTGGTCTAAAATCTGGTACTGACACACAGGTATGACAGATGCAGCTCCCGTAGTCAAGAGCTGATGACTGCGACCACGCACAAAACTGATCCTATCCAGATACTATGGAGATCTGTTAGCATAGCCCCGGTGGAGCAGCTATTAGCCTGAATTATCCTCCTACATTTGGGTTGGACGCACAACACACAAAGACGCGCTGAGATGAAAAGACAATAGAGAGATTTGTGTACAGGATTGTATGAAGCAAAGGATTATGGGACAGGAGATGTGGTATTCCATGTCACTAAAATGATGCGCAGTTGTGGCAATCATGTTTTTGGATCTAAGTTAAGCAGTTAATAGTTGTAGTAGTCATCAATTATATATATATATATGAACAGTGTATTTACTATATTGAAGTGAAAAAAGTACTTCATTGATTGACAGTTCTTTTCTAAGTCCTAATCTTTGCCCTCAGTTGGCATTCCCAGATATTTTGGGAAATTTTATTAGGGACCAGAGACGGTAGATAAACAGAAAATGTGGGAACGAGAAGGGAGTCGACATGGGCAAAACCTTAGTTAGGGGCCTAATGAGGCAAGGAATGACATAACTTTACTTTAACACTTTTTAAATTGATATATTCTTTGATAAACATTGTTAATAGTGATATTCATAGGTTTTTATCTATTACACTAATACTTTGCTTAAAATGGTGATTCTGTTTTCATAATGATTTTTCAGTGGTGAGATTGTAACATCAAATCCTCCACCTCCACCTTTCCACAACAAGAGTATTATACCAGATTCCCTTCTTGTTTAATCCACTTTCCATGTGTGAATCAAGGTTAATTTATTTTAAAACCTTGTTGGATTATAAAATATAAACCCAAATTAGGCATATGGAGAAATACTTCTTTTATAATACTCACGGGTGTTATAATTGAATAATAGCTTTGATATTTTCCATTTATACCACAGTGAGAATTTTAATGCTGACTGCCATGCATTATTTTTGCACAGGTAGTTCCAGCAACTTTTAATCCCGCTCTCGACATAAACATCATTGGTTTGAGTGGTTAGAGCCAGCTCCAGCTCCCACACATGAATGCTGTCATTGTGTCCTTGGGCAAGACACTTAACCCATCTTGCCCCAGTGTCTGCGTGCACTGGTGTATGGATATGTGTGTGAATGGGTGAATGGTTCCTTGTTGTAAAGCGCTTTGAAGTGCCTTGAAGGTGAAAATAGTGCTATAAAAAATGTGACGATTTACCATTTAATCACTGTCCTATATCACTACGCTGTGAGCAGCAGGTAAACACTGAACTATTTTCAGTTTGTGGAACCTTGGTATAAGATGCTCCTTGTGTTTTAATCCTTATTTTGTGGTCATTTTTAAACCAATACCTTTATAACATCATATTACTGCCACCTGTATACAATATCTAAATTAAATTTCATAGTTAATGTATGTGTGACAGCCCCTAACATGTGTGCAATCCTGGTCCCATGTGTTTGTCCATTCATAAAACTGGGCTTGTGTGGATGGGACATAAACCTCACTCCTCTGTGTGTCAGTCCTCTCAGTGTGAGGGCTTTGATGACGGGTCAGAGCCCAGGATCAGAGCAGCACCTTCTGTTTGTCATGACGACTCCCACCGGACCCGTTTCCTCACACTTTTGTTTTATGGCCCAGTGCTTCAAAACCTGTGGTACATAAACTCGTATGGATGTTACTTTTCTAATTGGAAACTGTATGTAATTTATGGGTTTCAGATAGTGGTGTTTAGTATTAAGGAGTAAATGTTTTATTGCATAATGTTTCTATTCTTCTGAGTTCAGAAGAAGCCCGCTGAGATAACTGTTGTTATGATTTTGGGCTATACAAAAATAAATTGAATTGAATTGAATAGATTGGTGATTGACAGGTGGATCAACCAATCAGGCGCATGTGTGGTCCTTCCCAAAAAATATGTCTGCTTGCAAGGAAAAATGAAAGGAAAAAATATATATCATAGCTGACTGAAAAACATTGCGGATTTATGGAGGATCAGTGAACAAAGCACGAAACTCTAAATAATTTGCGGTGAGAGAAATGTCATTTTGTTTGTAAATTATGGTTGACCAATGATCTCCTTCATTTCACATGAGTCATTGAAAAAAACAAATGTGATTGAATAGTTGTGTTTGGTTCTAGTTTTAGACACGATAGAGGGCGTGTGGACCAGACTAATATATCCTTCTCTATTTAAATGCAGAGAGATATCGCTCTGGATTTGCCAGGCTATAGACTTTCAGAAATAAATCATGCCACCCTGCTTCTTGTAAATGTGATCCGTTTGGCAGCTACAGTGAGACTTATTGGCCCTTCATGTCCCTTCAGCTTTAAGTGTAGGCCCAGTCTGAGCTCCTGTCTGAGCTGTTGAATCCTTTCAGTGAGAAACCCCATTTAAACTGGCAGTGCTCATGTCAGTATTCTTTTTTTCTAGCGTCTGTCATCAAACTGGTACTTAGTAAAATCTCCCCGACAGGTCCAATAAGGAGAATCTCTTATCTGGGTCACAGGTGCTGCTTCTGTATTCTACATCACAGCGCTGTAGGAACGCTCCATGAAAAGGCAGTCAGCGTCTCAGTTTTCCATGTTTCAATGTTTTTCCAATATTTTGTTATTCTGGACGTGATACAGCTCGGGTTCATGCGCTTAACCTTGAAGGAAACGCTTAAAGTAATAGGACGCAAAATGAGCCAGTGTGGAAGAATCAACAGGTGTTTTTTGATTGTATAGTTACTTTTATACGGAAGACAGTTTCCACCACAGTCATTCAGTAAAAATATATTGAAACGCGATCAAAATAAAAGTCAGGATTTTCCATTCGCTCTTCTCTGTGTCAGAAGCCCTCTCCTATACTTGTGCATAATGTTAGTTTCCACAGGCAGGCGATGAGTACAAGGCTGTATTGTAGATGGCTGTGGTTGTTTTGCAGTGTGGTTATGGGGCATGTACAGGAGGCAGGATCATCCCCAGCTACAGGCCTCTGAGTGAGTTTGGACATCGTCATAAATGTAAGGAAAATAGTGACCGCTGACCACAGGCCAGCGGGTTTAAACCACAACCAGCCTGCTCTTTCAGCTTTCTAACATTATGTGAGTGTGTCCTTCACTGCAATGCTTTTGTTAGGTTCATTTTTTTTTTTTATTCAGTTTAGTTACAAGAAAAAAAATGTTGTTTGCCCAAAAAATGTTTTGTGCCCAATATCATTTACAAGTATATTTGTAATAAATATAATAGTACTGTAATAAAGCAGAAATACAATCATTCAAAGGTAACCGCAACTTGATATATCCCTGAAATTTCCTGAAATGTTCCCACAGTATGGCACCGGTCTTACCCATCTTGCATTTTTATCACTCCAAAAATTCTGAAAACACTCATTCTTACTGTGAGTGGGGTCATGTTTCCACAGATTTGACCTGTAACTTGGTCTGGTATCGTCACCATCTTGGTTTCATGGTGATATATAACGCCCTGCCTTCCATACCTTCCACCAAAAACGTTCCATAGCTTTGATTTAAATAGCATTATATTTTAAGCCATGTTATATGTAATGCTGCATTCTTAAAAAACATACCTGGAATTGTATGTTTGCATTGATCCTTTATTATTTGTCTGTCTGCATTCCCAAAGCTGGCCTCCAAAGGTCTTATGGAGTTTAAAAACACAGTGGAGCGCTTCCTGTATCACCACACAAGGTGAACTCAACCTGAATATGCAGATTTGTGTGTTAAATATGTGTGAATTAAACAAAGCAGAACTCCAGGAACATTATAACATAGATCAGAAAAAGTACAATATGGCCCATTAACAGAATACATTTGGATAAGGATTATGACACTGGATCTCTCCCATTGAATCGCAGCCTTTCAGACTTGTGGGTTTGACTTTCTCTCTCTCACCGGCTTTTCATCACTCGTCGCATTTTCCTTCCTCTGCTTCTTAAAGGGGCGACTGCGTTTATAGAAAGCCACAACGTCTGTCCGCACATAAGTAGCGTTTTCACCGTCGTCAAGCCTGATTTGTTAAGGTCTTTGGGGTTACCTTAAACTATTGAAACTTGACATACACCAAGATATGAGTTTATTAACTTGAACTGCTCTGGTGATGGAAACTCATACGCCACTTAAACCCCCCGCTTCCTGTCTATTTGTATATTAGTGAGTTTCAAATTCTCCTTTTGGTCATTTCTAGTTTTGAACTTGCAGCAATGATATAAAATTAATTTCATCTGACCATTTGTTAGATATACCTGTATAATGTATTTTGTGCTTGCTTTTATGTATTTTTCCACACCCACTCCTCATTTTTATCAGTCTTTTATCATTGATGAGTGATTGGCATGATAATTTATTTAATTATAAGTGTCCAAAAACAATATGACACCCAATACCCAGATGCTACTTGATACTAAACCTCATAGTAGCCGTGTATATATTACTTATCCTTGGAGTTGCTCTAAATGATAAACCCAAATGATTGCTTTTTCACAATGAATAACTGAATTATACTATTTCTTGTGTATTTCTGTAGCCTTAAAGCTCCTATATTACGCAAAATTGAATAGTTTTCAAGTTAACAGCTACGTTTTACCTTTAGTACAGTAGAGATTGTCATTTCCAGGGCTGAAATCGTACAAATTATTCCATTAATGAAACGAAACACAAGTCCAGGTACGTTTTTGATGAGGAAACAGCATTATAACGTAGATCAGATAATAGCGTAATATGGAAGTTCATTTGGAGGACTTTGTGAGGTCATGAAGTTTAGATGGCCCAGTGCATGTGGGCCGCTCTAATACCTACAGCAGCAGCAGCGACAGCAGATGTTGCGCAGGTGGAAATGTGAGAACAGCTCCTATCAAACCCAATCTGAAAACCTGTCTCTCTCACTCAAGGCCTCAGGTTTTTTTTTGTCACTTTTTCAGAATTTCCTCGTCGTTTGTGTCCCTTTCGGTCTCCCCTCCACGCCAAACGACACTGATTCTGAGTGATGACGACAGTGTTGAAATGAATTAAACAAAAAGGAAAGTGCACAGAATAGGATTTGCGCCTGTGTAAATAGTTAAGTATTTGTGAATTGATTTATTTTTGAGCAACCAGATAAATCAGAAATCAATTAGCTACAAATCTGTGTTCCATATGTAACTTTTGGCAGTGCATTGGTGGTCCATTCTTACTGTTTAAAGCCTGCGGAGTGGACCTGCAGTTGTATTAAAGACCTTATTAAAGCCTAAAATGTGGTTCTTCTCAGTGTGGCTAAATGCGTTTACAACTTCACACATATTATTAGGGGTTTCTGGAGATGTATTACTATGGGCTGTAGTAAGACAAGACTGGATTTCTGGTCTCCATCAATTTGAATAGATGAATTTGAACAATATGGAAGGGCTATTGACTGGCATATTTGGCATTAAATTGATCTGTCTCTATGGAAAAAGGCAGATAGAAGTGCACAATCGTGTTAAAGGTTTTGAACCCTAAAAACATCTGTAATCAAATAAATGCAACACAAATAATTTTAATGTGGTACTATGGTACATCCCAAGCAAAGCAAAGCATCACCATGGAGATGAGTAAACGTCAAACCCTCTTCAGAAAAATTACATAGTGTATCTACAAAATGGATTTATGTCAGCTTAAAATCATGTAAAAATGTTGTTATCACATCAAAAACATCTGTAGTTGTGTGTTGTTTCATTCACACATGTTTGAGGAACCCTTTATTATTAGTCTGTCTACATCTCCAAAGCTCAAAATGTTCTTTTTCATGTCATGAAGCGCTAGTTTTCAAGGTAACAGATTTCTTTTACCTTTGCTTCAGCAGAGAATGTCAATTCCAGGGCTGAAATTACCCAAATGATTCTAGTCCCACTAGTAAAGTGGTGTATGAAGTTTAAAAACACAATGGAGCACTTCCTGTATTCCCATATGGAATCACAAGGTGGAGTGTTCACTGTTACTCATAACTCATCCTATATATGCATTTATGTGTTAAACATGTGTGAATGAATCATAACATACCTCCAGGTTGTTTGTAATGAGGAAACTGTTTTATAATATAGCTCAAAAATAATGCACTATGGGCCCTTTAACTTCTGGAATTCATATAGTCACAACTTTAAAACAACAACTGCCTATAATGTCTTTTGTGCATGAAATAATCCGTCCAATTACGTTTTCCTCCTTGTGAAGAGGAAAGCCCTTCTGAATCTCTTCCTCCTCTGTGGTTCCTGTCTGGCTCACATCAGGTCGGGGTAAAGCGGAGGTTAGGCTCCCTGTACGCAGCCTCCAGCCGCTTTCCTTTGATTCGTCTATGTGAAAATCTCTGTGGATTCCAATTGAATTTCATGCCGTGAAGGTGGAGAGACAGCTGCTCAGCTACTTAGCAAGCGGCTAACTCTGCAGCTTGAGCTAACTTCATTGCAGATGATAAAATGCAGCATGATAACAGACGGGAGTGGGTTGTACATACTTACATTTAGTATATTCACTTGACTCCAACCTTTACAGTAACCCTTTAATCAAACTGATGACTATTTTCAGACCATATTTTTACTCCCAAATTATATATATTTTGCAGTGTAAGTTTTCATATTATGAGTCTTCAAGTGACAAAAACTTTATGTTGACAATAGAAAATGAATTGAACATATGTTTTTCTTGCAATGCTCCTTCAGATACAGTGATGTTTTAATTTTTAAAGTCCATCCCAGATTTTGTGCATTATATAATCTAATGTCCTTTCGATTGCATTCACTTTAAATTATTAATCAGAGTTATGGCCAGACAGTTACTTTTACAATAACTCTATTGTAGTTTCCCCAAATACTTTTTTATTGTTGAGTAATTTCTTATACCACTACTTTGTACTTGGTTATTATTAATATTATGTTGTAATTAACAGCGCTCTAACTTGAGTTTGATTTGTGGTTGCTCTATCCACCTTTGATAACAGATATACAGGGTGTCAGCAGTTGTAATATTTTACAGGTTTAATTGTCTGTTTTGCTCGCTGAGATGGAGTGGTTCTGCATTAGCGGTTGTTGAGTGAGCTGATGAGAGCCAGGAGGATTAGCTCAGCTGTAAAAGGGATAAATGTCAAAGCTTTTCCTGCTAATTTCATTATGTTCCAATCACACATTTTTCATCTTTAAGAAAAATGTTGGCTGGTTGTATTTCACTCCACGCTCCGAGTTTGTAACACCTCACTTAAAATGAAATACAGCAGGCATTTAAAAGATTTAGTGGAGCTGTACAGTCCAGGATACTTGAGTTATATGGGACACTGCTGCTTAAGATGTAGCTTGGATGGAATTTCCCTTTGAAAAATCTCCTCGATGCTCTGATCTGCTTATGTTAAAGATGCACTGTGTAACTTTTTGGGGTAGGCCCGTCACCTGCTGGTCTCTATGGCGATGTTATTATTGTGCCTGGTGTGTTTTACACTATGGCATTAAACTTGTCTATCGCCATGGGCACAAGCAGGTGACACCAGCAGACCATGTTGTATAATATGTTGTAATATATTGTGTAATAATTATCAATACTATCACCTGTCATTGAATAAATGCGGGAGAGAAGTTTATTGTCATATTATGCACCATTTTGCATAAAACAACATCTCCATGGAGGCACCAGAAAAGTTACATAGTGCACTTTTAAGTTGGTCTCTAATTGTGCATACATTTTTATTGCACCATAATTAGCATTTTATTAAAGAAATGACATTGCATTTGAAAAGTAATTATAACAGTTGCAATAAGTTGTAATAGTCAAACAAAGGAACAAAATGTTATGAAGGTCAACGATTTTCTACATTCCTTAAACAGTAACTAGGGCTACAGTTTTGTTTTGACTTTATATTATGAAGGTATTTAGAAGTTTGCTAAAGTTACACTGTGTTCCAATGGGTTTTTTGTTGCAAATGCAATCAGACTTGGCTGAAAACCCATCACTGTTTCCAGTTTGTCTTTTATCTCTTATATGGAACAGAAAATGTTCAAATGTTACACAAAATTCCGCAGATTCTCCAAATATGAAGTGAATAAACAGTTTATCACATGCCTTTTGTAAGCATGCACTATAATAATTGAGATTATCATTAGTCTACTTTAGTTTGACACTTGCGTCGCTGACACATCCACAAACTATCCCACACATGTTCTGCATAAATAAATGAACTTTTAATTTCTTGTAAGTGACCAGTGCAAAGTTTATCATAAATAATGCTGTGCCAAAAAAAAAAAAAAAAAAAGTTTCAATATTACGCAATACGGTTGTAGTGAGCTTTAAGCCATGCTAAAACGTTCTGTTCCACCTTATGAGGTCAGGTATGTGGTAGTTTTCAAATAAACAGCTACTTTTTATCATTATTTCAATTCCAAGAGATGAAATTATCCAAATTATTCTAATGACAGTGTATGAGTTTAAAACACAATGGTGCACTTCCTGTATTACCACATGACATCACAAGGTGGAACGGAGTGTTTCCAGTTTGAGAAAAGAACTCTGCGTGAAGGATTTGTCTGTTAAACATGTGTGAATGAAAAAAACAAACTTCCAGGTATGTTTGTGATGAGGAAACACAATATGGGCTCTTTAATTTCAATCCGTTATTCTCTGAACTCGGGGGGTGTTGGAACAAGTGCTGTAAAGTCATTTGCAGAGCTATGACCTCAAATGCAGAGCTATCAGGCAGAGGTTTTTTGGCCCTTCTGGCTTCCTGTCATTATGATACAGGCCTTAACATCACAGTTATGGGTACATCTGCTCATGTGGGAGGGGGATCTGTCAAAACTGATACAGGTCACAGAGAGCATGATGGGAAAAACACTGCGTTCTCCATAGGTGGTTCCACTCTGGATGTCCACAAGTCCTGAAGTTGAATACTTACAGTTTTACAGCTAACATTTGTTGCAGAATGGTTTAAGGTTGTTGTCAAGATGATAACAAAGACTAAGGTATTACACAGCCAGATTGAGGTGATTGATTGATGCAAAAAAATACACATTTTATATCCACCACTATATTGACCATGTGCAAAAATACAAATCAGACTCATTTATCCTGCATTAATAAAGTTACAAGATAAGACCATTCTGTGTCTATTATAGTTTTAATGTTAAGCACCAAATCTTAAAATGTTTGGTTAAATCACCAAATTATAGGTTATCTACATATGCATAATATACTATATTTTGATATAGGCCACGATAACAAATTTTGAATTGTGATGTATTGCTGAAGTAAATATAGATGATAAACGATAAAGAACAGAATTCAACACTTGTGTGAGTTAGTTTGTATCTATAACAAAGATAGAAATTCATAATTCAGTTCATTCCTTTTAGAGCTCAAACCTCAACGTAGTACAGAAAAATAACCAATATTTTCCCTCTAGTGAAAGAAAAAGTACCCACGATAAATACTGAGCCCCAAAATTATTGTTTAATTCTATTGTTTATTGAAGATGATATAGTAATTATCGTGACATGCCTATTTTGAAATGAGTTTTGCTAAAGAACGTATATCTGACTATACTACACAGTTTTTAGTTTAGTTTGGCATTTTTGGACCATATATTACTCTAGAATTTGTCAGATAACTGTAAAAACAAATAAGATAAATACGGGCCATCATGGACATAACCTCTCTCTTGTCTCTTTTCAGTATTACAGTGTCTGAGGATGATCTTGTGTGTGTTTGTGTGTGTTTGTGTGTGTGTGTTTGTGAGAGGCGGGACTACTTCCTCTGAGCTGCTCTGATTGGCTTTCTCACCTCACCACACTTTTCTCTCTGTGCATTAGGGAACAAAATGTGTCATTTGGGTGGGTCCATACGTCATAAAATCAGCACTAGTTTTAGGAAGACTGGCTTAAGTTCAACAAACATAACTTGAGGAGATTAAAAGACTATCAAATGTGTAAAGAAATACCCAATGTAACTTTCCTATGGCATATGACTCAACTTGGAATAAATATTGCTATACATAGGTTTTATAACTGAATGTGTTTGTTACTGCAGGGTTCGTAATGACTGTAATTTTTGCTTTATGGTGGCCAGACGTCAAGCTAACCTGCGTAATTTCAATTTGCAGCTATAATGTTAATAATTTGAGCGGCTGGACTGGTCTTGTGCAGGTAAAGAAGGCGTGAGACAGTGGAATAAGCTTCAGTTTGCGGTCGACCCAACCACAGATTTCAAACTGTGCTGAGTGGAAACTACAGAGGAGCTGACGATTTGCTCTGAGCTCTACAGAGCATATGAGAAAGCATTTAGCCTATAGTGTGT
The DNA here is from genome assembly GCA_000787155.1 of Scartelaos histophorus. NCBI lineage: Eukaryota > Metazoa > Chordata > Actinopteri > Gobiiformes > Gobiidae > Scartelaos > Scartelaos histophorus. The sequence continues at coordinate 17,273 of KN487690.1, read as the reverse complement.
GAGCGTGTAGGAGTGCTGATGTATGTGTTTGGGTGCGAGCAATTACGGTGTAGACCTACTTCATCATATATTTGTGGTACTGGGAAGTGACAAGATACTTTTACAGTTTAAAGTGCTGTACCTGATTTTCTAAGGGTGAAAAAGATTATTTGTTTTTTTGCAGTGGCCCAAAGTTATACCTCAACACACTCCGAGCAACCTAAGCATTCACCACGATGGGTTTCAATTAGTATATATGTGTATTGCTATCACTGTAAGGCTAGGCAGTACACAGTGGTCTCATTTTGACCCCAAGAGCCACTTTTACATATATCTGTGCTAAAGAAAAAAACAGTTGCTCAACTACATGGAAAAAGATTTTACTGCTTTTGCCTGGAATGTTCCACAGTGTTCAGTTAACCGTATCTACCTGCATTCCAGGAAATCGCTATAGAGACAGCTATAGAGGCAGTCCATCTTCTGTCATTGAAGTTATGTAGTGCATCTTTAAAATCTAAAGAAAGTCTCACTTAAGATGCGCAGTTGCACTTTGGGATGTCATGGGGTAAAACAGGAAGTGCTCTAGTGTGTTTTTAAACTCTGCACGTCTATGCTAGAATCATTTAGATAACAAATCTCTACTGAGCAAAAGGTAAAACGTAGCTGCTCACTTGAATTTTACTTTTAGATGACATCACAGGGTGGAACAGAGCATTTTGAGCTTTGGAGATGTAGCCAGACTAATAATAACTGAAACATATATGAATGAAACACAACTTTGGGTATGTTTTTGATGAGGTAACAGCATCATAACATGGCTTTAAGCTCACAAGAGTCAATTTTGCGTAATATGGGGCTGTTAAATGTATGTAGCCTATACTTCTGTACCTTCTAATTGCCCCTAACATGGCAGACATCACAAAGCCTGTTCGTGCTGTAGAGACAGGAGCTCATTCTGGCTCATATGTACACATCATTATAAAGCATAGTGCACTTAAAAGCAGCGGTGGTGGGTTTGTTGGTTGGTGGCCAGTGTCTCTTAAGTAAAAAGGAAAAAGATTGATGTTGTTTCGGCCTCAGACTGATGATAACAGGGCTTTATTTAAGGAAACCGCACAAGCTATTAGTCTGAAGTATAAAGCACATGTGATGGTTTAAGAGGCTGCCATGGTCAACCTCAGCACACTGTCTGAAAGCAATCCGGATATCACTGATCTCCTGTATATTTACACTGGACACTTGTTTGTCAATGTGCCATCTTAGACTTATTATTACCCACTCATTGCATGTTTTCCCTGTTCTGCACTGAGTTCGCTCTGGGTTAAACTCAATGGTTAGGCTTTGCTCTGCTGACTTTACATGCTGGGCTGCATTTAAGTACGTTTTTGATGTAAAAATAACAGTAGATGAGGAGTCGAGATGGGACAGATCTTATATCACACACAGGATCAATGTGGCATAATTTTTCCCATGCTAGTGCTCACTGCTGGTGTAGTGGTTTTAGGCGTTCCACATTTGTGGTTCTTACTGTGGTGATGTGAGACGGCCTGCCAACCACCACTGTTTACTGAATGTCTCTCCCCGCTCTCTCCCCATTTCATGCTACAGCCA
>KN487690.1:0-15638 GCA_000787155.1 Scartelaos histophorus | reverse complement strand
ATCCTAAAGCATGGATGGCCGATACAAAGATGAAACTGGATTGTGATGTGAGAATCTTTTTGATGTTTTTATGATAAATTGATGAAATGCTACTTTTTCATGATTCATGAGTGACATATGAATTTAACCAATCACTGTGAAGTATGAACTTTCAAAAGAATCAGATCTGTTTCTTACCTTTAGGCCTATACATCTGTTAAAATCCAAATTGGGATCTTGGCTCTTGAAAATCATAGTGTAATTTTCTCTTTTTTATTCCCTACTGTTATAGGTTACACAACGTTATGGCGCATAAATTGCATAAATACATTTATAGTTCTATTGAATGTATGATAAGATTAGCCTACATAATTAGACTTAATTGGACTTCTAGGAAATGTGCTTATCTTTAGCTGTAATTTCTTTGGCAGTGTTAATTACAGTTGCCATAGCTTCGTAGCGGTATTTTCATTTTGACTGATTGGACTGTTCAGTACCACAGCTCACCACAAAAGCATTAAATCAAACCAGAATCTTATTACTGCAGTGTTCTGACCCTGTGCTTTTGTCTTCTGTTTCCACAGTGGAGTTTGACAGAGAGCTGTCCCCTCAGCGACGGCATCACAAAGAGTTTAAGTTTAACCTCTCCCAGATCCCGGAGGGAGAGGCGGTCACTGCAGCTGAGTTCAGACTGTACAAAGAGTGTGTGAGCCGCGCCTTTCCCAACGACACCCTCCTCCTCAAGGTCTACCAGGTAGTCAAGGAGCACCCTGACAGGTAAATCTGAATTAAAATCTGAAACTCACTGCTCTGTACTGTTAAATATTGTTGTCATGGTCTTGGTTTTGCTAGTCCATGTTTAACTCGAGGATATTCTTTGCTTAAATATGAAGGGCTACAAAGCCAGATAGGTGACTAAGCTGGGTTAGATCTTGTATCACGAAAGAGGCTCATTTTCACTGTGGTTTCATCACTAAAGTAACAGAGTGACAGAGCTTACCTGCTCTGCAGCAGGTTAAGAGCCCGAGTTAAGACGTGGATCATATCTGCACACTTTCCATAAAAATGTAAAACTGGTAAAATGTTGCTGCACATGTGACAGTCGTCATCTCTGAGCTGAGGTTCAGCCTTTGACAAGCCAGCTCACTGAATTAAAGCCTGACTATGTCTAATCAGCTTTGTAGTGTACCCCTATGGGTTAGTTTATTCCTGGTGTTCTACTAGAGTCGTCCATATATAGTCATGGTTTTGTTTTGCTCTGTTTCATGAACAGTAGTTGTCAATCAGTTTTAGCATATTTAAACCTGATTAATTGCCCTTGCTAAATATTAATCAAATGTAGACTGAGGACTTCTGGATCATCTGGATTCCCCAATTATTGCTACCAATTTTAAGCTAATATCTTTACCTCTCAATTTTGACTATCACGAGACAGTGTCCAGTGAATGCAGTCTTACAGTTTTCTCTTCTTTGATAAACTGATTTTTTTTTATGGATACTTTTTTCAGTTTATTTGACTGTTTGGTTCTCTACTGCAGATTGAGAAGATTAACTGTGTTGACAAGTTGCGTAGACTGATAAAATAACTGTACCTTATAGTCATTCCTGTTATCTTTCTGTTACAGTATGGTTTTGATAACGTTGGTAACATTGGTAAAATGCCAAGAATGTTGTCTTTACTATCTGGCCCTCCTGATGAAGTTTTAGGTAATCGGTCATATCAGTTGACTGCTTGCAACATACTTTTGCTTTTAGATTGCAGTTCCAAGTTAAGATCTAGCAGAGACCACCTTGTACAGAAATAGCCCAGTCTGAAAATCCTCCTGAAGCCTGAATGAGCACTGCTAATACCTGCTAAACATTTACATTACGTCTGCAGGGCCAGGTCAACATCCAGAGATTTGTGAATGATATTTGTGTTTTTAGGCCTGGGCCGGGAGCAGCGGCTACATCAAAGAAGGCCACATGCACATTTTTGGACCCTTAAGATATAGAAAAAAGTTGCTCATAGATGTTTAAGTTATTAAAAGGCCTATATTGTGCTATTACAATGTTGTTTCCTCATAACAAACATACCTGGAGTTATGTTTTGGTTCATTCACACATATTTAACACACAAATCCTGCATATTTAGGCTGAGTCCTCCTTTCAAACAGAAAACAGTCCTCCACCTTCTGATGTCATGTAGAAATACAGAAAGTGCTCCACTGTGTTTTTAAACTCTATACACCACTAGCATAAGATTCTTTCAGCCCTAAAATTACTCTTGTCCACTAAACAGAGCATTTTGGAGATAGAATAATAATAAAGATTACAAATGTGTGAATGAGACAAAGCCAGGTATGTTTTTAATGAGGTAGATAGATAAATTAGACAGATAAATATAAATCAAGCTTCATTTCAGACTCCATATAGGTCCATAGAACATTGAAAAACAGACAAAGACACACATAGCAGATAAAATTTGATATTAATTGAATATAACTCTATAGAGGCTAGAAGGTGGCGAACTCTCCACCAGAAAATTAAATAAGACAAGATGTGAACAGTTGAAGCACCAGTGTACTTTTGGCTATAGGACAGTGTCAACTCTCTTTCACTCACCGTCATAATACCCTACAACACATTTCACTGTAGACACTATGGGCATTGTATATTTCTGCCTGTCCAACATTTCGTACGGTTATCAACTCAAATTTGCTACATTCCTGTTTCTTTACAATGGCTGGTCTGTGCAGTCTGTCTGGAGTTAAAGCCTTTATTTTTGCAGATATTTGAAGATTATAGGACCTTCTGTATTATTGTAGGCGAGAGATTTTTACCTTGAAGTAAATTACAGTTTATTGACACAGATGGCACAAGCGTTTCATGCTTTTTTAATGCTTGGTGATGCTTAAAGTTGCATTCAAATTGTGATGTTGCCTGCATACCTTCTTGGTTTATATTACAGCACCTATAATGGCTTCACTGGTGTATTTGGTTTAGACCTGGTTCAGACCTGATTTAGGTTTGTTCCTTGTTGCATCTTGGTTTAATCCTTGTTAATCACGTCTAATAATCATAGTTTAGTCAAGGTTTAGTTCTAATATGTGGTGCTCTCCTACTCTCTCTATTATAAATTCATATTTAGTCCTGGTCCAGTTTCGGTTCAGTTCAAATCTTGTACATCTCTCTTTTTTTTTTGCTCTGATGTTGTATACTTTACACAGTAGTCCCCCACGCATCAGTAGGGAGCCTGTTAACTTTCACAGGGCTTCCTTCTAATGAAAGGCAGAGTCTGAGCTGTAATGACAGGGAGCTTAATTAGCCTGACGCTCTTTGTACTGTGCGTTTGATTGGGTTGGGTTTGGGAACAGCAGGTGAGGAATGCGGAGATTACAATCCCAAAAATGCGGTGGGTCTGACTGTGTGGGAAAAAAAGGCCTGGTACTGGATTGAAAATAGTGTTAAAGGTGCACTATGTAACTTCTGGGGACGTGTTTGCCAACATAGATCTGAAAATAGCGTCCTAGATTAGACTAGAAATAGATCCTTCGACTTTTTTCTCTTACTATTTGCCATTGAGAAGTGTTGGGACATAGGGTCTTTTGGTTTGTTGCTTTCTAAGAAAACATTTGTTGATTTGGGATCTATTTATTTACTGGCAGGTGTGTGTTTTATGTCTTTTAACCACACTTGACTCTCCTTGTGCCGTCATATTCCTCTGTGTCCCTGGATGCTAAATTGGCTTGTTTGAATGATCAGTAGTCTTCATTTGACAAAGCTTTGAATTGTTTTGCTATAGGACATGCTGCTCCTGTTATTTACACACCCAATTCTCTCAAAATGAGTTGCCTAAGTGCTCTTAAGTGACCTTGTAATGTAAACTATCTTTTATCTCCAGATGTCCCACTCACACTTTGCTTTTACAGTCCCCAAAATATGCCTTCTTAGCGCAGGATGAAAGCGCACAAATAAGCCAGCCAGCTGTGAGCGAGTTTTCCACATCGCCATGGCATTTTACTACAACCACTGACAAGACTTATAAAGGAGATTTACTGTTGCAAAAAGCACGGGTGTGACTCCTGACCTTATTATTCCAGTTCATTTAAGCAGTCAGTCAATAAGAGCTTTTACAGGAGGGTCCCGTAGCCTTGGCCCCTCAGGTAGCTCCTGGTGGGACCCCTGCTGCATTTCAACAGGGGGACGGTGGCTGTGATGACAAGAACAAGGACTGAAGTATAAAAATCATGATATCACTGCTGGATAAGAGCCACGGACATTTTCTACTCAGGCAGTCTGGCTCCCTTAACTTCTTTCACTAGTATTTGTCTGATGGTTTCTTCAACATCCAAATATGAACCCAGTAGCAGAACATTGTTTTTTTGTGTGTGTGTGTGTGTGTGTGTGTGTGTGTGTGTGTGTGTGTGTGTGTGTGTGTGTTTTTCTAGTTTTTTTGTGTGTGTGTGTGTGTGTGTGTGTGTGTGTGTGTGTGTGTGTGTGTGTGTGTGTGTCTTTTACCATCATCCACCTATTCTCATTTTCACTTCCATAAGAATACTTGTGTGAAATTATAGGCTTTTGAGACAGGCTTAGCAGTGGGGTTGGGGTGAGAGTTCAAATAGTCTAGGGCTGCGATTACATCAAAATAAGACATCAGACGAAATCTGAAACTAAACCTGAACTACACCAGGATGAAACAATGACTGGAACAAGACCAATTCAAGTCCACATCAGGATTAAATCAATTTTAGATCAAGTAGTGACTCATGTGTTACTGCACCACAAAGGTTGGTGTAAGATTTGGTACATAAATTTGGTCAGAATTTATAACCGTGAATAATACCCAAATATATGTTCTTGTGTTTCCTATTTACTGAAATCACACATTAGTTGCATGTAATTTCAAAATGGTTGCATATTATATATACATAAAAAACACAGGTGAGAATTCTGATGCTTGTTTCTCTCATCACCATTATCAGAATGAATAATATGCAATGTAGTGTGTGAACTTTTCCTTTTGTATGAGGGTGAAACACGAGTGAAGGAAGCTGTCACAAACACTCATTAATGGCCAATTAAGCGGGGCTTCCCACACATGACCGCAGGGACATTCTCCGCACACCTGGATGATTGTGAGGCTTTGAAGTGGCTGTAACGGCACGTCCCTCCACCTAACGCTGTGTTATCATTACTGCAGTAATGCGACATAGAGCCCTCTTATCTCTCAACATGTCTGTCTCACTGCATACGTTCTGTTTTGACTAAAATAACTTTTGCCTATTTGTAACAGTACAAAAATTTTGATAGAGATAAAAGATATAGTAAATTAGTATATTTACTTGTTAGACTGTATTTTTTGTGACAGAAGTGCTCACATCTGACAGTTTAGTGAGTGTCCAGTTTTGTCCATTAATTTCTATGGACCTAAAAATGATCAATCAATAAATAGTTAATCCAATAAATAAATATTATCTCCTAAATTTAGCAAAAGGGAGACCAAAATTTAACCCTTCCGATATTATGCGGTTGGTTGGTCAGCTTCTTTTTACGGTGTGCAAATCATGACTTCTTTCTCCTGATAAGAAGACTAACCCCAAGTACACATTAGGGGAAATATAGGAACTCTATTTTTCTTCTTGTTACCCTCTTCTACATATATTTAGATTGAAAATAATGTCTAGTGAGTTTGATCAAGGAGGGACAGAATAATATTTTGGTTGCAATAAAATGCATTTGGCTTTTACTGTTAATTTTACTGAGATAACCAACCTAGCTATCCATTTTTCTCAATTTCACCCCCTCCTACACATTATAAAAACAGCAGGAGTTGACACTTTTAAAGATCTTCACACTATCTCCTGTAATGATATGGACATGTTTTAGCTCATAGTTTGCTGAGTTTGAATCCTGCCTCCTCTCGTCCCTGGGAGAGGTGACTCTGTGGTCAAACCTACAGGGGAGCCTAGACAGAAGACCCCTGCATTTCTCCTAACGGCCTCCATTCATCTAACTGTCATTCTGTTATGATACTGTTACCGAGATACAGGGGGAGCGCTGCTGGGTTTGCCTTGACTTTGTAGAAGATAGACTCCCCTCTGCTGTCCCAGGACACTTAGGACCCAACTACTATTCTGTGCTTTTGGCTCCGTCAGTATCAGCTGTGTCAAGCTACATTTACAACAATGTTCAATTTTTTTGTAAACCATGACAACAAAAGCTTCAACATCTGTAAGTTTGTACAATGGATTTTGGATGACATTGATTCATGCATACCTCAAGCCTTGGACAATCATACATTAGCTTAGATAATACATTGTTGGTTGGTCTTCAGCAGGTGTTTCCAAACTTTTAAGGCCAAGACCCTCAAAATATTCATGTGAACAACTCTGGGACCCCCACTACAAAATGAAATTGATAACAGTTATAGTGTCAAATTAGGTTTTCACTACTTACTTATCACATGTTATCAGTACTTCAGAATCTACCCTCAAGCAAAAGGAATCAACTGAATGAAAAAGGAAGCTATGAAATGAATGTGACTCTGATTCGTATTAAATTATATGAGATGAAGATATTTTATAACTATATGTTGTATTGCAAACTATATCAATGCAATATTAACATTTTTGACACATTTTACCAGGACTAAACCAAAAAACTAAACCTGAATTAAGCCAGGACTAGGACTAACATAACAAGTGTGAATGCCTCCACTGATTGATAAACATAAATTAAATGAAAATAAATGAATCCATGGGTGGTTTGTAGAAAATATTCTTTACACACTTTCTTCATGATAACATATAACTTTATAAGTCACTGACAGTGTGTTCTGTTTTGTCCTTGTAGGGAGGCAGACCTGTTCCTGCTTGAGTCGCGCAGACTGTGGGCTGCTGAGGAGGGCTGGCTGGAGTTTGACATCACAGCCACCAGTAACCTGTGGATCATGAGCCCTGTGCACAACCTGGGCCTGCAGATCAGCATAGAGACCAGCAGCGGTAAGAGACTTTATTTGACCTTTTTACATCCAGGCCTTAAAGCTGCACTGTGTAACTTTTCCTGTGGGGGCTTTATCACCTTATTGTCTCGATAGAGATGTTATTACTTTGTCTAGTATGTTCACAGTATGGCATTAAACTTTCCTATCTCGCATCTGTTCAGTTACTGGTGTTTTTATTGCTCAAAAATACCTTAAAAACATGCATTCTTCTTGTGAGATCTCACCTGTAACTTGGCCTGCTTGCCTCCATGGAGGTAAGTTTTATGCCACATTGTAGAGCGTTCTAGACAAAGCAAGTTCCCATCAAAAAAATGAGTGCACCTTTAAAAGATATTCAGACTTACCTTTAAGGCACAGTCATACAGTTATATCAGTGTGTAATAAATATTTTTTATATTTACTTTTGTTTTGATATCATGTTAATTCATACATTTGGATTTATAGAAATTGGACTTATATATTTAGGTTGTGTTTACTCTACAGTCCCTGACAAAAGTCTTGTCGCTTATTCATTTTGTAGAAACAAAAGCTTATAACTTGACTTTAAATTAATCGATTGGTTTTAGAAATGTCTCATATGAAGCTAAAACCCTCCCAAATTATGCTCAATATACTAAAATACATTTGCTTCACTGAAGAAAGATTGATCATTTAATGAACACAGAAAGGTCAGATTTTGGCAGGTCTTGTCGCCTACAGAAAATGTAACAAATAATTTACTTCAAATACAAAAATATGTTGCATAGTAGTTGCAAGTAGTGGTGCTGTGAGATCCATATTTAATATCTTGTATGACTTCCATCCATGCGGGTCGACAATGATTCATACAAAATGTTGCTGAAGTCATCAGGAACAGCAAAGAAAGCGCCTTACATGCCTCCCAGAGTTCATCAAGATTCTTTGGTTTTGCCTTCCATGCTTCCTCTTTCATTCTACCCCAGACATGCTCAATGATGTTCATGTCTGGTGACTGGGCCAGTCCTGGAGCACCTTGATCTTCTTCGCTTTGAGGAACTTTGATGTATAGATAGAAGTATGCGATGGAGCACCATCCTGCTGCAAAATTTGACCCCTTTTATGGTTGGGAATGTAAGAGGTAGCTAATACTTCTTGATATCTTAGGCTATTGATATTGCCTTCCACCCTGCAAATGTCTCACACCCCCCTATACTGGATGGAACCCCAGACCATGATTTTTTTTTTAACAGTTTTCTGGGTGAATTTTGGATCCATGCGGGCTCCAGTAGGTCTCCTGCAATATTTGCATTCTACAAAGAATTCTACAAACTGTTCTGGTTGACACAGGGACTTGAGATGACCAGGCCTGGTGGAGCTCTGCTGCAGTGGAAAAGGGGCTGGCCTTGGATTTTCAAATCAACAAACGGTCCTTCCTAGCAGGTGTCTTGCGGGGTCTGCTGGACCTGGGCTTGTCAAAACCATCTCCAGTCTTTTCAGATTTTTCGTATTCTTTGTACTTGACGGTGAAACACTTTGAAGGTGTCAGCCACCTCAGCAGTGGATCTGGTCTTCAGCCTCTTGATAATTAATTCATTTTGTTTCTACAAAATGGATAAGCAACAAGACTTTTGTCAGGGACTGTAAACCTCGGCTAACCCAAAAACTAAATGTGGACTAGACCAGGAGTAAACCAGCACTAGAACAAAGTCTACATCAAGACTAAACAAGGCTTAAACCAAGACCAAATCTGAGCTTGGATAATTACATTTAATTTTTATAAAAGTATTTTCTATATAATAAATGATTACTTGTGAATTGCAGGTCAAAGCCTCAGCTCCAAGGAGGCGGGGCTTGTGGGTCGAGATGGCGCTCAGGAGAAGCAGCCGTTTTTAGTGGCATTTTTCAAAGTCAGTGAAGTCCACATCAGGACGGCGAGATCGACTGGAGGAAAACGCCAACGGCAACAGAACCGCAACCGCTCCACACAACCCCAGGAGGCGCACAGAGGCCCCGCCCCCGCAGGTGAATCCCACAAAACATTCCACCATGAGAGATACACGTAGCCACCCTGGTGCCACAGTGCACACATTAGCCAAAAGGTTTTAAGCTTAATACGAGTGTTCATGTAAGTGTTTGATTTTCAGCAAAAAGGTGAGAGGTACTAACTGAAAAAGTGTTGGCTTATACTGCATAGTTTGGGGCTGTAATGCTGTTTGAGAGGGACTTGTTTAAATCACCTCACATGTTGTACTTCCAGCTCTTCTGGTCAGATTGTGTAACAAAGCTTAAAACAGAGCTTAGATTAAAGTCTGACTTGAGTAACAAAGATTCAGACAGAGCAGAGCCTACAGTTAGCACCACACCCCCAGCAAACGTTGAGCTGCAAACTCAGTCGGTTTTATAGTTTAAAATGGAGAACATGTCAGAATGCCGTGGAAGAATTTGCTATTTAACTATCACATTGCAGATTTTTGACCTGATTTATGGCTCATACTTCTATAATTACCGGGCCTGTGTAACCAAAAATTGGCCCAAAATTCTATGTATTTTCTTCGAGTATAATAAATTAACAAAAGTGACATTATTTTCCGCAATAGCTTTGGACAGTCGTGATGATTGTCAGCTGAAAGCGCATAAAGCCACAAGATTAGTTTGTGGAGCCAAGTCTTAACAAACAACAATAAGGTCCAAATTTTCTGCATCATAAGTTTTGACATTTCTTTCAAAACCATAGACTCACCCATTGAGTTACATCGGCCCCTGCCCTCCGTCTGAAATTATGATATCATTAGATTCTCTTATGTGAATGCAAACTATTGGCTCTATATGTTGCTTTACTTTTAGAGACGTTGGATTTGACTTTGGCAGTATCTTCCTCTAATCAGACTACCTAATATGAACAATTCTCTCCAGATTTTGTCTGTATTTTATCTTTTATCTTTTAATCTTCCAGTTTGGATAAGGCACAAACTGTAATAAGCAGGAAATGTCTGGTAATGAATAAAATATAGTCTAAAATCACATTTACAAGTCCAAAAAGTCAAATTGAGCTGTCCAAGAAGTTTGAGTAGGATTTATTTGTAGCATCTGGTTGTGAGCATAATCAAAGAATAGGATTATCTTGATACGGGACAAAAGGGCCACATTTCATGGTTCAAATATTGTCTCCAAAAACCTATATTAGTTCATACTGTTTTCTATAATCAAGCCAGGAGACAAAGTCATGTCTAATTAAAAGAAAGTAAAATAAAGTATTTGGTCACTGGTATGCACTGAATTGGTTAATTTGTTTTGAAAAGGTAATCACATTTTTGGATTTTCTACTGATTATTTTTGTCAACATATTCTCATATTGCATCTATTATGACAAGACGCCAAAAACTGTACGATGTAACTTTTCTGGATGGATGTTCATTTGCCATTTGTTTGTCTCCATAGTGATGATATTGCTTTGTCTGGAAATTTATCTATCTAGCATTCAATTCCAGGTGTTTTTATTGCTCAAAAACATGCCTTTTCACTGTCAGATGTTCACCTCTACATAGATCTCGCTTGTAACTTGGCCTCATGGCACTACCTGTTTGTCTCTATGGAGATTTTAAGTCTAATACTAAACTAAACCATAAGGCAAAGCAATAGCATCTCCATAAAGATAAGCAAGTAGAGGACAATTCATTGGAAAAGTGCCTCTTTAAATACATCTGCGTACTGTTTAGCCTGAGCTTTTTGTAGCTATAGCATCGGTTCATCATTTGATCATACAATACTGGAAAACCAAAACCACATTCTACTCTGAGGATCTGAACCATGTAAATATCCAGTCTGTAAATGGGCCCTGACAGGTGACCCTCTCCTCCGTATGTCTCATCAGTGCTCCCTGCCCCTCGTCCCCCTGCACAGTGATGTAATGGGCTCTAAGCTGGATGTTATGAGCCCCTTCCAAATTAAATCAAGCTTTAATCCTTTCACCTTTCACCTGTTGTGGGTTTCCTGGCAGGACGTCTAGCGCTGTAAGCAGAGCTGCTCCTGTGAGGCTCCTTTGTGTTTGAGCGTTACAGTAGAAATGCAACATAAACCAGGCTAATATGCATGAGCCCAGGCTAATCTAACAGAGACAGCAGCAGCCTACGGGCCAGTGGAAATGTCAGCTTGGTAATATAATCTGGTTTATAAATAGAAATAGAATAGAAATTACAGCAGTTTTAATCATTCTTCTCTATTTGGCTTGCACTTGGATGCACCAAAGCAAATTGTCTGCATATGAATATTATATAGAGTATTTATGTGTTTTATGCCAGATCTTTTGGTTTGCACAATGAGCAAACAGTGTTACATTATTATCCTTTTTATTTTTTTTACAGAACTATACCCAATATTTTCATGGATTAAAGTAGAGTTTGTTTTGCCCAAGTGCAGATATATATTTTAAAGTTAAAAGCTCTTTGGTTCACAATGTGATTACTGTGTGCTGTATGCATCTAATTATAAAGAGTTTTTATTGTCTTCAAACCACGTAGGGCTGGTATGCTTGTTGTTAGCAGTGGTGTAGCGGTATGAGTCTGGTCTGGCCTCTGAAAAGCACTTATAAACTCATTGCAATGAATAATTAGGATGGAGGGAATGTGTCATGAAAGGAGGAGAAGGACGGTAGAACTGTTTAAAATCAACTCATTCTGTTTTTGCAGTTTTAAGTCAGAAAAACAGATACAGCGCTTTCAAATAATGTGGAAACTGCAAAAACACAAAGTTAAAGCCATTCATGATACAATAATCACTGTTTAACATTGCTTGGAACAGACAAACTTTGGGCCAGAAGGGGTGAGGTTGGCTAAAATGTGCATTCAAATGAGAAAATTGTTATTTTACTCAAGTAGAAGTAAAATTATATTAATACTTTCCAGTGACATCAGCCTGGGGGTGTTCTATATGCATGTATGTGATGGAATGTTCAAATGTTATGTTGACGCAATGCACACACTAGAAAACACGGACAAATAAGTTTTAAACAAGACAGTTTCAGGATCCTGTGATCAATACAAGCATTCATAGTCCTCTTTCAATCTTTGATTTTCAACAAAATGTGAGAGAGAATAACTGAAAAACTATCTAATGCTAACGAGCTTGTGACTGTGTGAGAGAGACTTGTAACAGCACAAATCAGCTGCCGTAGTTCCAGCTAAATCAGTTCTTTCTGGTGAGATTATGTTAAAACAATCAACTTTAAAGTACCAATATACTGTGTACGTGGAAAAGGTACCTTCTACAATAGTTACATCAAGTATACATCTAAATATAGCCAATTGTACAAGCATGAGAACATACTTGTAAACACTGCAGATGGTAAACCTATTTCAGAGACAAGGCAGATGTAAATTGTCTTTCCAGGTAGCGCTCACTCCATCCATTCACAGCTGTGTGTCATGCAGACTGGTACTGGCACCACTGGGCATAGAGTGGCGGTTCAGACCTGTGTTTGTGTGCCAGTGTTGGCCAGGGTGGCATGGAGACATTTAAAGTGCAGTTAGCAGGACAGTGGCAGTGTGTGTGTTAGTGTAGTCAGTCCCTGGAGCTGTGACTGGAGGAGCTGAGTTCACATTGGGCAGGTCATCCATCACAGCCCGGGCCTCAGACACAGAGCAGGTGTGGAGATTTAAGGTTACTGTCGCTGTACAAACCCACAGGCCTCTCTGATCTAGTGCAGGACAAGATAATAAGAACAAGACCTAGGGAAAAAATGACGTTACGAAACATTTGTTATTGTGTTTTCCTTAGATTATAATGACTGATTATTCTTAACTGACAGAAGAGAAGATTGGCCATAATATAATTTTGTATTGAAATTACATTTAAATATTGTTACCAAACTGATGTCTTTTAAGGAGTCTTTGCACTTGCTGATTAGTATTTTAAAATTGTTAAGAAATATGGAAAATATGTATGCTAAATTCAAATATTTAACAGATATTTTTATAGCTCAAAAACACCCCAAAATATACATTCTCATTATCAGTGCAGTCGCCGCTCCACAGATCTGACCTCTAACGTCACTTCACTTCTTTCAAAATATCGTGTTTTCAGGGAAAACAAAGACATCTCCATGGAAACAAGCAGAAAATTACACATTGCCCCTTTAAAAACTAAAAGTATCTCTCATTATGGCTCCCACAATTTTCAAATTTCATCAATATATCATGAGAAATATGACACAAGCCCAAATATTGAATAGCTATTCCCGTATTTGGCTGTATTCAGTATTTACTCAGATTATCTCCTATGTTTCCCAGTAGGCTGCACCTTAATGATGTTAGCACAAGAGGTTGTAAGTTAAATTCCCGCAGGGTTTCTTCTCAGTAATTGCATTAGATGAAAGGCTGACATAACAGAGAACAAAGCCCCATCATTTGTTATGCTGCGGGACAGTTCGCGCAGACCACATGTTCGTTTTTGGCTCTGGTCTCATCCACTGTCACCTTTGGCCACAGACATCCACAGATTGTTTTTGAGTCTCATGTCAAGATGTTTTGAAGAGACGATCGAGCCAGGACTCTGAACAGTGGGATAAGGTGCTCCCCATGTGCTCGCAACGTGGCCCGGCTTTACTATTATTAATGCCACCTTTGTTTCCCTCAAGATAGACGTGCCATTTTTTCATATAGAGCAGTATTTCATCACATTGAAAAGAAGTATGCATAACATGTATTTGACAGATGGCATTTAAATATTGCATTCATTTAGAGTTACGAGCCATTATTTTCAAATTAGGTAACCGATAACCCTTGGCTGCATTCATTGTATTCTTTTTGCTATTCCCAAAATTAGATGAAGGGAGGCCATCTGGTTTAAAATTTGGTAATTTATATTTCATATGCAGCTTTAAAGGTGCATTTTATCAGGTTTTAAGTCTAGCACTAACTTCTCTCCATGGAGATGTTACTGGTTTGCCTTGAATGTTCCAAAGTATAGCATTAAACCTCTTTTATTGTTATAATTAATAAATGAGCAGCATCACCTCTCCACAGATGTGACTTATAACTTTGCCTGGAAGCATTAGTTATGGTCAAGTCAAATGGTCATGTAAGGTTACTCATGTAATTCATAATCCATAATACGCCTGTTGTAGCTTTACTCAGAAGTCTGATGTAGTGAACCTGGGTATATTCCCATATAGTGTAAAGTAGGTTATGTACATGTCCATATATTTAAGAGCCAGCTCAAAGGACAATCTGTTAAAAATGCAGCATTGGACTTTACATAACCCGAAACATGAAGCCCTCTCCGCCTCGCCACTCGGGACAGCGGGGAGTGTAAATATTTAGATCCTACACAGGAAGCTGGGAGGCCCCCCTCGCGACAGCCCAGTGTCCGCCGCCCGCACCCCACCGCTGGGATAGGACGAGCGGGAGGATCCTGGAGGAATTCAGGAGGGCATATGGTTTCAATACGGCACCACTCTTCTCGGGACAGGGAGGAGAGGACACGATGGATGGGCTCTGTCCTGTGGGAGCGCTCAAGGGGAGAAATGTAAAGCCTGTCCCACAAACTGTGAGGGCTACCACAGCTTCAATAATTTAAGAAAACACCAGATCAGAGCGCACCAGGCTGCAAGATGTTTGCTTTCGCTTTCACATGAGACTCTTTCTAAAAATAGGGTTGAATGAAAATCTGTGACTGAGCAGTTATCACATTTTCGTTTTCACTTAGTTTTCCCATCTATATATTGTTTTTATATTTTATTTTCATCCAAAGAGGATCACAATCTAATACTCTTAAAGGAGCGCTGAGTAACTTTTCTGGTGGTGGATCTGCTAACTGCTCACCTCTAGATCCAGAGATGCTTTGCCTGAATGTTCACAGTGTGGAAATAAACTGCATGTGGCGCCACCAGGACAAGTTATAGGTCAGATCTGTGGAGAGATGACCCCACTCACTGTAAGATTGCATGCTTTTAAGGTATTTCTGACCAATATAAACTTGAATTTGAATAAATGCAAGATAGACACCCTTAATGCCGTACTGTGGAACATTATAGGGAAAGCATCTCCCATCTACCATCTCCACAGACACAAGAAAGTGGTGAACCCTACACCCTAAAGGAGAAATTCACTTCTTGATAAAAGCTTTTTTTTGTTTTTGTTTTATTTGTTTGACAGAATTGAATTACTTTTTTGCTCCTACTTAAAGGACTGAGGGAGATTCAAACACCTGCACCACAAAACATAGCACATGCACCTTTAATGCACCGTTAATCTTTTCTTTGCCCTACATTTCTTATTCCCAGTTTTCACAGTATTCAAACACATAGGAACTGCTCTTAAGAACATCTTGGGTTCCCTGTGCGGGCTTGGACCTTGTTATTGTCTCATTTTTATACTTTGAGAAGACAACATGTGATGTTAAATGTCTTCCAGATGACATGTGGACAGATTTGGCCAAATACATTTCTGCAACATTTAGTCAAAAGATAATGGCAAGATCATGTCTCTAATAAATCACTGTTGTTTTTCTCCCAGCTCCAAATAGTCATGATTAGTCACTGGCCAGGTTTCTGTTGTGTCTTGTGGTGCTCAGAGGGATCTTAAGGGGGAAGTCATCTGCTATTATTATGACATTCTCATAAAGGTGGGTGGAGCAGGGATGCCAAACTACTCAAGTAATGGTAAGGGTGTAAAATAACATAAATCAAGATGAAGTTAAAGTGCACTATGTAACTTTTCTG
>JACN01041139.1:0-15898 GCA_000787155.1 Scartelaos histophorus | reverse complement strand
AATCAATCAATCAATCAATCAATAAATGTGCATGGTGAGACTGGTTGGAAAAACTGTCCTAGACAACATGGCCTACATCTACAGTGGAGTGTGAAAATCCAAGGACAAGAGGCGCAGGAAGAGCAGATTAAAAATGAAAACTTTGAATATGAATGAATATGTTGTTTTAGCTCCAAACCTTGACCTTCAAGTTTACAGGTAAACCATTGCAAATATTGAATTAGTTTTTACTTGTGACCCCTTAAGATTGAATTTTCATCTCAAAGTCTCATATGAGCATCAGGTCTCTGCACTGGCTCAGAGAATAGACTTTAAAACAGATCTGCTTGTGTACAAGTCTCTCCATGGCCTGGCACCTGGTACATCTGACATGTTAGTGCCGTATGAAGCATCTCGCACCTCAGGGACCGGCCTCCTGCTGCTGCCCAGAGCCTAGAGTAAACATGGAGAATCAGCCTTTCAGTTTTATGCAGTCTTCCTGTGCCTCTACTTTGACAGTATTCAGGTCTGCAAGGTTTTTTTTTATTCAGCACTCTTCTCGTATAATGTCGATTTTATAATGATGATTCCTTTATAATTGGTTTGCATTGTGATTTCTTATTCTGTAAAGCACTTTGAAATACTTTATGTACAAAAACTGTGCTATACAAACACATTTGCCTACCCAAATAATCTCTTTTATAACTACATCATCTTAAAAAGTGCAGTATGTAGCAGCAGTATATTATCACTTTGCCTTTAACATTCCACAGTCTGATTTGTAATTTTAGACAAACTGATGATACCAGCAGGTCAAGTTACAGGTCAGATCTGTGGAGAGGCAACCACACATATGTTATCGATATTTCGTATTAATGTAAAATAAATATGCCATACTGTTCCCAGATAAAACAGTAGAGTTACATTATATCCAGCCTATACACAGTGTAAAGTGGGAGACTGATATGAGCCGTTTTGAGAAAATTAATTAAAAGTCATAAAAAGAGGGCTAAAGAAATGGGATTTTTACTATGTGATACAATCTAAAATTAACATTCAGACTATCACATAAAGTCCAAGCCTAACTTTACATTCTTGAACCACCTTCACTAAAAATTGTTACCTCCTCTGGTGATGCCGAAGCAGTTTTGACAAGTGTCAGAGTTTTGCAAGGACCCAAAACAGGAATAACAGCCAAAAAAAAAAGAAAAGAATCTTAAAATGTCAACCACATGGCACTGGTGAACACAAACCCAGTGGAGGGGAACAGACTTGACAAGGCGAGGAGTGGAGAGGCGCTGGGCATGGAGAATAAAGAGAGCGGGAAGTGGGTTAACAACAAAAGGTCAGGCTCAACATGAACAGCCACAAACCTTGATCCATCGTTTGGTAAGTCTGCTCCGACCGTCGGCAAGACCCTTAGAAAACATGCAGAGGCACATGAAGCAGAGAGGATGCACATACAAATCATAATAAGTAGATGCATGGTGAAGGCGAGACACTGCGATACAGGGTTTTAGCAATGCAAGTACCAAAAAACTTACATTTCAAGGTCCTATATTACGCAAATGTGATCTTTAAGCCATGTTAGAATGCTGTTACCTCATCAAAAACACACCTGAAGTTGTGTTTTGTCCGTTCACGCATGTTTAAGTCAACCTTTATTATTAGTCTGTCAACATCTCTAAAGCTCAAAATGCTCTGTTCCACTTCATGAAGCAGTAGTTTTCCAGTTAACAGCTATGTGTTACCTTTAATTTAGTAGAGATTGGCAATTGCAGGGCTGAAATTATCCAAATGATTCTAGTTTCTATTTTCAAAATACAGTCGAGCACATCCTGTATTACCACCAGTGTTGGGCACGTTACTTTGAAAAAGTAATTAGTTACAGTTACTAGTTACTTACCAAAGAAAGTAAATGAGTTAGTAACTGAGTTACTACACTATAAAAGTAACTAGTTACGCAGGAAAGTAACTAATGCCTTATTTTTTTAAGTAAAAAAATGTCAAATAATTTGAAGTAAAGCAGCTGATAGCATCAGCATCCGCTGCATATTTGTTCGTATTCTCTTTCTGACTGTCGCTAACCCAAACCCCAGGGCAGCTGCTGTCACACAGCGGATCTGCTGCTAAATCATCTTAGATCTGTGAACGCACTTTTAACGCAAAATTTATTAGATGTGTTACTATGAATGAGAGGATGTGCAGGTGGACTCCGTTGCGGATCCGCCCTTACCAAAGGAAGAAAAAAATAAATCGTGTGCCTGTATGTGAGTTGAGTGAGATGCCACTTTCAAAACGAGTAGGTTCAGTAACGCGCAGTAACGGCGTGTTGGTACTGGTAACGGCGTTACAACTATAGATAAAGTAACTCGTTAGATTACCCGTTACTGAAAAAAGTAACGCCGTTATTCCCATCACTGATTACCACATGAATCATGTGAATGAAACAAAACACAATTCCAGGTATGTTTTTGATGAGGAAACACACCATAGATCAGAAAATAGCAGAGTAGCAAATAGTAATATGGGCCTTTTAAAGGTGTTGCATCTGATGTGGAGCCATGAGTGAATGTGTTTTAGTTTGAACTGTTAGCCCTGCCCATTTAGTCCCTTTTCTCACTCTGATTGAAACAACAATAAGGGATAGTCAAGGGCAGTGGTTCCCATATGGTTATCTTCCAGCAACGTCCCTGATTAGACAAGACGTAGTGTCCCTGGTTGTCACTTTTTTATGGTTCTCAAAATAAAGCTATTAGGAAGAGAAAGTCAAGTACCCTATAACTATATGATAAACCATTTGTACATTAAAGGTCTTATATTACACAAAATGTATTATTATGAGCTTTAAGCCATGTAAAACTGTAGTAATCTCCTCATATATCGAGAGGCATGTTTGTGATTACAACATAGATCAGAAAATAGCATCATATTGGCCCTTTAACATTACAAAGGGACAGAAAACTTGTAACACCAAAACTTATCCTAATGCTTTCCAATGACTGTATTATATCTCTGTGGATTTCACCCTTTTTCTCCCAGTGTCTTGCCTTAAAAAACAAAACAGAAGGATGAAAAACTGAATCCTGGCAGTCCTTCTTTTTGAGCAGAAACTTAATGAACTAAATCAGGTTGCACGGAGGCAGCTCGAGCACACTGTAATTGGCCACAACTCACCCTGGCAGTGCCGTCCTCTTTCAGGCTGATGATGTCCAAATCAAAGTCCCTCCTCAGGCCATCTGTCTTATTAAGAACAATGTGTCCCGTCAGGCCGTCCCACTGCGCCTTCGCCCCACACACACAAACACAAGAAGAGACACAAGTGAGAAATTGAGCAGTGAGCGTGCCCGGGATTAGTGAAGATCCGGAGCAGATTTGGAGGAAGAAAAGGTGAAGAGGAGTCGAGCAAACAACAAGTGTCTAGTTAAGACTGTTGAATTATTGATTTGAAGAGTGCGAGCACAGAAATGTCAACAACATAAAAATGCTTTCAAAGGTGTGCGCATCAGCATCAGTAATCAGATCAAAACTGGACTCTGTTCTATTTCATATCTGTTTTTATGTTACATTTGTTACAGTCTTGATTAGCATGTTAATTTATTCCACCTTTTCATCTTTAAATGTGTACTATGCATTTTTTGTGGTCACGTACAGTTTTTAATGCAGCACATGTGTTTTTACAGAAAATGTACAGGAAATAGATAAATTACACGTCTACACAAGTCTAGATATTGGTCAAGGCCACCATCCACTTTCATTAACTTAACGCATTTGAGAGGCATATAGTACACATATAATCCAAACAGAAGAACAACTACGGATAGTGCAATGCTACCAGAGTAATTGGTGTTCAAAGCTGTAATATTTTATATATAAAAGTTGGCACAAGAATACTCTTGTGTAACTTCAAATTAATGAAAAAACTAAGACTAGCATAATCTAAAATTCCCATTGATTCAAAGTTGTATTGCATAAATCATGTTCTGTCAGAACTAACAGAAATATTTACTATTCTTTTGTATGGTCAGTCATGTCAAAACTACAGGGTTTGGAAAGCAGTTCTTATTCTTATTGTATAGAGGAAGGTAGGGCATCTGGCTTCTAAAGACCGTATTGTCTGAGGTTATATCACTATATTTCAGAGTGTGGAGGCAGTTGATCCTAAGCTTTAGATCTGTCTACCTTTGATATCTGTTAATGTCTTGTACTTATATAGGGCCACAGGAAAATCAATATAAAGTACACCTGTAGTGCTGCGCTGCAAATGTTAGGCCACAGCATCTCTACACAAAGACATATTTTCTTTATTTAGAGGTGGCTGAACCCAAACACTCGGGTTAAAGAACGCAGGAATTAATTTCAAACTTCCAATTGAAATCTGTCAACACTTTTTTTAATTGAGAGCCAGATGAGATGTATTACAGCTCCTCGCAATCAAAAAGGCTCTTATGGAGTGATGAATGAACAGGAAGACAGATGCTTTAAAAAGGGGCAGGGGCGAACAAAAGCACCCCTGAAGAGAAATGCAGAATGGGAGGGGCCAGGAACAGATATATGTGAGTGAGGAAAGTGAGTGATAATGTGCGCGCCGTGGCAGGCATCGGTCCTCGGCTGGATTTAAGACTTAAGAGATCAAAACACTCATGCATCAAAGAGCTCATTTCTGTCTGTGGGCTGCCGCTGTGCCAGGCGGACGGGCACAGCTTCGCTTTAAGCAGATAAATATGCCATATAAGAGCTGAAGTACTATTGCAAAAACAAGAAGTTTGGGCAAACTTGGAGGATTGGTGTCAAAGAGGGGTAAGAGGAGGAAGGCTGGAAGCGCAAGGCTGTGCTTTTCTGGTATGGTCAGATTGGAATAAAATATAGAATTCAAGAAAGTTCACAAATGGCAGAGATATTTTAGATTTAGGTTGAATAAAAAACGTCTTGGCTGATGTGCAGAACATGGGGCTTGTTATACAGGATATGAAATAATTTATATTTGGATGTGGTCAAATCACTTACTTTAGCCAATTCAGTGACTCATATAACATTTCCAAATTAAAATTAACAAAAAAAACCCCAAAAATGTAAATCAGCTACCCTTTCTTACCAGTGATGTGAAAATGTACTACTAAGAAGCTTGTAGTTGACATTTATAAAACACTATGATGAAGAGGGAGCAGTGGACAGTTAGAGGAGCTCACAGATCACACTGTGGACTGACCTCTTTAAACAAGTTCATGAAGCGTGGACCAAACCTCCAGGGTTTGTGGCGGTGACACTGTAAAGAGCTGACGGTCATCTGAGTGGCCCTCTGAGACGCCACAGCCACCATGTGCACCGCATCATACATGAGCGCTGCGTCGGTCTGTGGGAGCAGGACAAATATCAGCTGTTACATTAATCCATAATCAAAATCACAATTTGAGTGGGCGCAAATTTGTTACTAAGTTAGACTGGATCACTTTGGATCGATTGCTTCTGCCTTGGCATCCCTGGAATTTTTTTTACTGCAAATTTTACACTCTGAATTTTCCCTGTTGAATTTGAGGACTTGAAAATATTTGTGCTGAATATTTAAAATGTATGCTTAAAATTTTAAATTCAGAATAAAAATAATACAAACATCTTTTTCCAGAGTTACAAAAATTCAGAGTGTTTAAAATTAAAAATCTGATGAAAGAAAATTCCAAAGAATCCATATATTTAAAAATGTACAAAATATCATATTCCTGTTCAGTAAAAGGATAACTTATATAATAATATTATAGTGGCAAAAACAGTCATACACCCTGGCATCTACCTGGAGCTGCAGGTTCCACTTTCACACATGCACAGACAGTAAATACTACTGCAATTTTCAATCATTTTAATTAATTTTGTTCCCTGACATTTTTAGTGATTGTCATTTATCTAATGTTCAATCTCACTAATGCAAATCAATAACAAAGGCTATTTGTCTGTTTTGGTAACAATCAAATAGTCTGCTTGTTTATGACGACATTCTCTGACTCCAGAACTTCAAAAAGGTTGTCTATTTTTGAAGGGGAAATAAAAAAAAAAAAAATGCATAAATAAAGTTTGAAAAATGAATAAATAAATATAGGATTGTACAAAAGATTGTGCAGATAAACTACCTTTTTCGCATTCATCTCAATTTCTAACTTTTACTTCAAAAGGCAACTTACTTTTTTGCCATTGTTTTTAGGCTGTTTACAATTAGAAATAGCCTTTTCTTCTTGTGTTGTAATCACCACAACAGCAATTCATTCTACTGTTCTATTCCGACTCTCTATGTTTTACAGTCAGGACAATAACAAGCATAACAGATGGTAACGTATAAAGCCTTGGAAACGATGAAGAGGGAAATGAAGTCTGGATGAAGCCATTGCAGAAGCTGTCTGGCTAACAAGGTAAAACAAATATCACGGTGGATTAAAGTTTCCATTTTCTATCACAGTGAAATACCTCTCCTAGAAGGATTTACAGAGCAGCAGATGTCTGCCGTTTACAAGACAGCATGAGAGCAAGACGCAGCATACAAATGGGTTATAAAGAGAACTACGTACCGTCATGATCCCGTCCATCAGGCTGCTGTCCTGTTTGGGGCCCTGCAGACGCTCCATCGCCCACTTGTCCATGGTGGAGGTCACCCAGGGGTCATCAATGTTCAGCAGCCTGAAGCCTGTCATGTTGACCCCACTGTAGCGGTACGGCTCCAAGTCCAAGGCAAACAGGTCCTGCAGGGAGATAAGGAGAGCATATGTTTTTGTTAGGATGCCTCAGGAGTTTTAGAAATGGCTAAATATTATTACAATTCATTATTACTATTAAATTATAATTGTTGTGCAGAGTTAAAAATGATGAGGATTTAGGTGTCACCGATATCAGAGGATTCAACAGGACTCTTCTGAACTGTGTGGTAATTCTAATGCCTTAGAGCAATCTTTCTCAAACTATTCTTCAAAGTACTACCAGATCTCACCCAGGTCTATACCAGCACTTTTCCAGACTAAATCAGCAATTAAAAAAAAATAAAAAATCTACAGTAGTACTAACCAAGGAATAACCCAAAAGAGGACTAAAATGTAGATAAAACTGCTTCTAAATTAACACAAGAAATGCAGAACCTGTGCAAAAATATATAACAATCCAAGTACCTCTGCTTTACACAGAAGAAAGAAGAAAGTACTTATCAAACTTACCAAAGTGGTGAAGAAGAAATGATAGTATTCAGTCATCATTCCCATCGACGAGAGCTGAAAAATGAAACGTTGGATGTGATTATAAAAAATGACACAGGGCTAATTCAGATTTTACACATAGAAAAACTGTCAGATCCAGTGCCCCGACTGCAAATGCTTATTCTGTTTCAAGGTTTCCATTTCCATTAAATCCAGAAATCCAATAGACAGAAATTACACAGAAAACTGATTAAAGCTGCAGCACTTTAAATAAAAAACCTCTAGCAAACACGGTGAATTGGATTTTTGGAGTTAGATGATTAAAAATGTGTACTTATTGTAATGTCAAATGACTCGCCTGTTTGAGCAGCTCCGAGGCCATGCGATAGGTGCAGTCAAAGATGATAAAAAACTCTTTGTCTTTCTTCAGTTCTTTGAGCAGCGGTCGCGCATCCTGGTTTCCTGGAGTCAGCTGACGGATTTTCACTTTGAGGTTGAACTTCGCTGGAGCCTTGATCAACTCCTGCATTCGCATTAGGCCTAAAAGACATACATAATATACATAATAGAACAAATATAAAACAAATGTAACCAGCTAGATAGATTCATAATGACTTCCTAATGTTAAAAGTGTCTGTGTTCCAAAAACTTGTATTTTTATCTCACAATAATGCCATGTGTTTCAGTTCAAAGCATTTCTGCATCAAAAATAGGTCACTATTCACTTCACATCACAGTAACACATGGAAATAGGATGGAAACTGCATCATAAGAATATACCAACCATGTTAACTTCTGGGTTAAGGCTAATAATACTAACATGTCCTAAAAAATACCTATTCCCATGCAGATTTTGTGTTTATATGTTGTACCTTTGCACCCTCAAACCATAAGACACTGGAATTAGCTTCCAAACTGTCTGAAATTGTCTGTAGATCTTAATAATTTCACTAGAAATTTGAAATAGCACATTTGTGTGTCAATATCTGTTAAATAGATTTGTACTGTTCTGTATTCAGACCTGCACAAAATGATCTTTAATATTTGCATGTCTTAGAAATAGTGGCATTTTTATTTTTACTGCTAAAGTTAATGATGAACAAAGTTAGTCTTATAATGTAATTGTAATTAACTGTATTTTTAATGTGTGTTCACCTGCCAGGGAACTGCAGGTGGAAAGTAGCCGTAGCTAAATCTGGTACAAATAATCTTTTCTTCTGTAAGATTAATGAAATGAGATGAAATTAAGAAACAAAAAAGAAGAAGAAAAAAAACAGGCATTGTGACTGTGAGTTGGCTCTCCACAGATCTGACTTGTAACTTTGGAAATAAAAAGGTTTAGTGTCATACTATGAAACATTTCAGAAAAAGCAATAACATCTCTACAGAGAAAAGCACCAAAAAAGTTACACAAAGTGCTTTTAAGTAAAACATTTTTGCATCATCTTTTTAATGTGTTTTGTCACTCTAATGTTGCACCATGATAAAGAAACAAGTCTGCAGAGTCTCGGGCAGTTTGCCAACTCATCCAATAAAGTCCCCACTAAAATGCATTGTTGATAGTCTTGTCCTTTAAAGTGATATGTTTTACAGCCATATCTCCTATGGCAAACAGCCTCTCAAAGCTCCCTGTCTACATGGCATTTGGAGGAAATAAAGTTAGGAAAAAATAAAAGGTGAAAAATCTATAATCTGTGGCATTTGAGCATTGGCGTGGGATATAGTTGTGTGATATGGTTTTGGGCCTCGGTGTGTGGAGCTGCGAGGAGGCTGCCGCTGCTGCCCTGACGGAGATTGGGTTCACAGTTCCATAAAGGTGGACTCTATTAGACACTGTTGTGCGAGTGATAGTGACATATAGTCTGTGTTTTCAGGTCAGTAAACATGTGAAGCATTCTACATTCTACATATTAATCCTTTCATTATGAGAAATGATTCATGTAGCCACTAAAAATGCATTAATTTTATTCTCAAATTGTAAAAAATATTAAAGGTCAGGTTAAAGATGCATATTTCAATCACTATAACAAAGCAGTAAAACCACAGTCATTTGGCAGCGCAATAGAATTTAATTAGAAAAATAATAAAAGTCACCCTCTGGCCTAGATGCAATTAAGAAAATGTTGGAACCAAAGCTGTCAAATAATAAGGTATTTTATGACTTGGCCCTCTAGCTATAAAGCATATTAAACAAACAATGGTGATAAAGATTCATTAAGTTCATTTCAAGACAATAAAAAGCGAAGCGAGAATATAGGATCTTTTTAGGACTTTAATTTGAAGCTTTTAATGTCTTTCCTCTTACTACTCCCACAGCATTAGGGAGCATAATGTAGCTGAACTAAGGGCACATTCAGACTTTTCTTGGTTTATGTCCAATTTCATCGTGACTTCGGTTTGGTTCGGTCGTGTGTTAGTCCTGCTTTAGTCCTGGTTTAGTCCAGGTTTGGTCCATGTTTACTCAGTCCCCATTTTCAAACAGTGTGTAAGCTTCCTTAAAATAGATTGAAAACACATGCAAATGCAGGAAAAGGTATGTGAGTGTGTTTTCATTCATACATTTATACAGTGTTTATGGTGCTTGCTATGATTTCTGTGTAGAATCAAGTCAATACTAACCCTACGAAAATGCAAATTCATTCTTGCTGAAATGTTAAAACAAAAATGCTTGACATATTTTAATATGAGTGAATTTCGAATGAAGTACTCCACAGACTAAGATGCATAATGTACTGAATATAAGCTGAGATTTGGTGCGTACCTGTGCTGTCCTCATAGACCACAGTGAGTTTCCTCCATTTGAAGAAGGTGACCACGTCCAGGATGGCCCGGGCGATGGCCGTGTATTCAGGGTACAGGTTTATGAAGAAAGTGTCTTTATTGTCCACAGAGGGGTGTTTCCAGCGTGTTTGGATGTGGGGCACCTCTAGAGCATTGCAGATGGACTGGACAGCACTGACCGAGGAGCTGTGTGAAGGACCGAAAACAGCCACCACCCCGAGAGCCAACTGGTCACACACTGAGGAAAACAAAATTCAGAAGTCAAAAGTCAGACATCTTGGGAAGGTTTTACTTTTCTGTCTCTTTCTGAAAATGATTGTCATTCAGATATGACTGCTGCATTATGAAGGAAAATGTAATTACACTAATAAATAATTGAATTGATGATCATTTGAAACACTTAATGCTGTCACTATGTCCTTGGGCAAGACACTTCTCCGAGTGTCTGTTGTCTGTTTCCACTGTGTGTGAATCTCTGATGTACAGGAAGTGCCTTGAAGGTGCAAAAGAGCAATATAAAATGTGACCATTTACCATTAACTTTCTAAGTGAAGTAAACTTTAGTCAGCCTTAATAAAGGATGAACAAAAACATCAAAATGAACACATAGTTTATTAAGGATGACTCCAGCTTAGCAAATTCTTACTGTAATTAATACCCTAACTCGTAACCCATTAAAAATCTAGTTATTATAAGGTGTTACCCTGATGCTTTATGATTCTTGTTAAAAATGATTGCACATTATAACTGATGAGTGGTTTAGCTCCAAGTTTTAATGGTTAGAACAAGCCCATATCATTCAGAAACAGAAATAAATGAATGATGATTGATGAATTTGTTTTTCTCATTTTTTGTAATTGATTAATTGCACAGTCCTATATATTATAGAAAGAAAAAGTGATATGACCCAGTGGATATAGTGGAAATGCTAACCATTACTGCAATTCACTAAAATGATGGATATGACCAGGCACAGGCAGATGCTGATTTATTACCTCTGTATTACTTATCATCGTCAACTTTAAATACAAAATGTATGGCATGCAGTTAATGGAAAAGAACTGGATAAATATGGATTGTAAGCACTTACTCAAGAGTCACACTCAAGAGTCAGATGCCATCAATCCCATCTATCCAGTCCTGAGTCTGACACTGCCTCATTATAATGAATATTAGCTGTTGTCATGTGAAGACAAAATATCTCCTATTATCTCTGCTGTGTGATATACAAGCTTTAAAGAATAATTTGTGATTATCATAGAAACTGAAATTCATACAAGTGCAAAGAATTATTTCTGGCTTGGTCTGTTTCATCAAGGCAAAACTTCTAAATAATCCCACAAGATAAAGTGTCTATCTAAGTTATTTTGGGATCATTTAAGTCTTTTAGTTCAGAGGTAAATGATCTGTCTTTAAAGGTCCAATATTGTCCATAGTTGACTCTTGTGAGCTTTAAGCCATGTTATAAAGCTGTTACCTCATCAAATAATACCTGGAGTTGTTTTATGTTTCATTCACACGTCATGTTTGAGGAATCTTGAATTATACGTCTCCATCTCTAAAGATCAAAATGAAGAGAATTTTTCACCTCGTGGTGTCATAAAGTGGTGGTAGTTTTCAAGTGAACAGTGTTTTCCATTTGAGCAAAGAACTCAGTTGTGTGAATGAAACAAAACACAACTCCAGGTATGTTTGTGATGAAAAAAGTGTAATATTGGCCCTTAAAGTAATAAAAATAAAGTCTTTATTTATAAAGCACTTTTAAAAACAAGGTTTACAAAGTGCAGCAATGAACAATACAAAAAGCATGAAACAGCATAGAGAAGGCACACAAAAACACACAATGATGCATCCAAACCTGTTAATTAAAATAAATAAATAAATAAAGTCACACAAATGTTAAAGTTATCTATCTATCTATCAAATAACTACTTTTAACTTGTTTTACCTGATTAATTTTGATAGTTGTTTTGGCATTTGTACTTGTCAATACATGTTTAATCCTTTCATTCATTCAGTTGTGTTTGTAACTGTTAATATCCTTGAGTGAAATTAAACTAAAATTACAACACATTTTCTCTTTGTTCCTTCCACTTATTACTTGTGACTGCTATTTTTTTCTTGTTTTCAAACAAGCACTTATTGTGCTTTTAGATGCTCTCTATTTTCTCCTTCATTCTGCCATTTCAGTCACGTGTGAACACGCCTCGACAAAAACTTTACAAAGCGACTCTCTTCCTCTGCTTGCTCCACTGTAGAGGAAGCATCAGCCTCCTCAGCACGTCCATATTCTCCTCTTCACCACCAGCAGAGCCTCGGCCCACGGGGGAAATAATTTATTCACAATCTCACTTTAATGCATCTCTAGTCTAATCACTTATTTTTCTTCTATTTCTATTCTGTTTTACTGTATTCTGTACAGTCTGAAATATTCGGTAGCAAAGCACTTTTATATAGTAGATATTTTCTTTAAATGTGGACTATGCCACTTTTCTTGTCTTCTTCTGTCACTCAGTCTGTCTTCTTGGAAACAACTTAATACCACGTGTGGAAGATTCTAGGAAAAGCAACATTTCCATAACATAGCAGCTGCCGATAAACTCATGTATTTTTGGGTTGATATGTTGAGCAGGTTTAGATTTTCCACAAATTATGTCATTTAAATGTACTACAAACTTCCCCCAAACTCTTTTTACCACAAATATATCTACACCTATAAGGAGCTGCTTAGTCATGTTTTGTGCAGCTATCACTTTGTATTCAGTCTATCTCTAATTTAATGGAAAAAAGCAAGTGAAGCGCACTCCACTAGAAAAGTTGCATGGTGCCCATTTAAATGGTGCTGTCATTATCATTTTCCTTGCCTCCTGATTATTCTGTTTTGTGTTGATTTTTAGTTAACTGCATCTTAACAATGCATCAACACAAAGCAACTCCTCCTGTAATATAACTCTTATCTGTTTTACTTCACTTTTCTTTAATAATTCATCTTGTTCTGTTTTGCCTTCTCTGCCCGTACGATCTATTGCAGCACAGTTTACGGGTGAGTAGCTTGACATTTTGTGGTGCCATCTTTTTTACGAACATTGGGTTTTCTGAGCTCCAATTATGTTGCCAGTCCCAGTTCAGGGGCAGCCAGGCAGAACCAAATCATGAGCCTAACCGTGCCATGTATATCAGCCTTCGCCCCAAAGCTCCATGGAGAGAGGCCATGTTTTCTTTGGAAAGTACAAATGTTGATACACAAGTAGTAGGGGCATATTCTGTAGCGGTAACAGTAGTTGTATTGGTAATAGTAATATTAGTGGAGAAGTACGAACTATAAACAACAAAAAATCAACTAATCCTATAAAAGCTGCATTAGTAGAGCTTGTAATAGTTATCCAAGTAGTAGCAGCAACAGTACACAGACACATATGGACATAGCCACATATAGAAAACCAAATCCTATGTAATTTTTCTGAATAAATCCTTGCTTCTCACTCACCTCTCCTGGACGCCTCAAAGCCATCAAACACATTGATCCTCTGGATGTCGTAGGTCAGGGTGGTGTTGGGCATCAGAGTTTTGTTGCGGTTGATGTTGTTCACTGCAAACTTAAAGGCCAGCTCGTCCATACTCACCAGCTCACTCTCCCTGGTCTCAAAGATCCCACCTGCAAAAGAAAATAGAAAATAACTTTGAAATCCACTCGAGTACAAGACTAAACATTTCTTTACGTACATCTAACGCTGCTTCAGGTCGGTCAACGTTCTGGTGGATCTTTCTTTAAGGCCGTCATAGTCACTATTGCCTTGTCCCATCCCTGTTTGCTTCACAGAAACTTAGCAGCTGCAGATTTTTTTCTTTTATATGGGTCATGATCACAAGGCACACTCCTATTTTCAAAGCAACAGTTGAAAGCTCCAGGGAAAGTGTGATAGTCGAATTCACAAACTAAAATTATAGAACACTTTAAGTTCTAAGTATTCTCCCTGGGCCTTAGTGGCCCTTTGAAGGCTGAACACAACATTATGCCCTATGGAAAAAAGGAGAGCACAATAGTAGAAGAAAGTGTAAAAGATTTTGGACTTGGCTCAGACTCTGTTCTTAAAGCGATAAGCCATCCCATATTTAACTTTCTTTATTAACTCCATGTTCAGCCCCACGTGCAGCTGTTTGCCCTGTATGCCTGCCTGGCTCTATCAGTGGTCGAAAATATTTTAACATACATATTAAACCAACATAAACATTGCTCTGTTCAATAAAACATGGGTGCATTTTGATTTCATTTCTTTTTTGCAATAGAAAGTCAACATGTTGGAGGCAGGTTGCAGCTGCACTGTGTCCTGAACACTTTGTCCCTGTTTTTTTCTTTATTTCCTCAATAACAGGAGAGCACAGAGAGCCACAGGCTTGAGGTGAACAGCTCCAGCCATTCACTCCATACTGTCATTAGTGCTTTTACTGGATACAGGCAGCACTTTGAGGGGCCCCAGCTCAAAAATAACATATATGTGCCAACTGATTCTTACTGCTCTCTGACGAAAATTATGTGTTTCATTGCGGCATGATACTTTGAATATTTACTGCATGGCTGTATTTTTATATATACAGATTTAAACTGCCAATCCAAAAACTAATAAAGGTCTAATGTAGGGCTGCACAATTCATCAAATCAAAATCTCTATTTGAGTGGATGGAGGTAGAAAATTGGAAAGGCTGCAATACCCTGCAATATGTCTTATACTTATACTTATACTTATACTTATACTTTGTTCAAATCTAAACTAAACAACCAAGTACTCTTTCTAATTTTACTTAAATAAGACAGGATATTTGGTTGTAGTAATTTAAATCTGTACAAACATTAAATATAATTCTTGTATTAGAATGCTGACAAAAAGACAGATTAGAATGTCATTAGAATGTTTTTATATTTTTCTATTTTCTTTTCTTTTTTAGCTTAATTCTTCTGGACGTGTAAAAAGGGGAACTTTGAACAGATCCCATCATTAAAACATAAATCACAAATAATTGCAATTGTCAGAAAATAGCAATTCGTTTTTTTTTCCTTCAGTCAAGTGTTATTCAGTGACACATTATAGAATAATCTAAAAGACAAACCATGACAATTCTGTATAATAGTATAATATTTAATGTTACACACTGTAAAAATGTTTTCCGGTGCAGCCCAACAAAAGCGAGTAGAAAATTAAAAGATGATTCACTGTGTAAAAAAACAAACCAGACAAAAGATCCTGAAGAAGAAAGGCCAAAAGGAAGTTGTTTTTGAGTAGCCACTAAAGTGAGTAGTGGTGGAAGTAAAGTGGATTGGTTCATAATTGGTTGCTTTAAAAATACCATAGTCATAATTGTCAGAAGAAAGCATCTCATTTCTTGTCCCGTGGAAGCAGACACTGACCCGGGGCCAAAGAGCACACGAAGAAACAATAGAAGAGGTTTTGGAAAATGCTTTGAAAGTACTAATCATCAGCCTGTCATCCTCCTTAGCGCATGTGAGGTACAGAGGCAGGCCAAGTGGACAAAGTGCAGCCGAGACAGCAGCCAGGAGAAAAGGACATGAAATAAAACTACTTTAAAAGCTTTTGTGCTGGTTCAAAACATTGTATTTGAGGCCAGTCAATCAGGTAGACAAGGGAAAGTAAAATAATTGTGGCTTTTAGACTAGCAATTTTCAGTGATTTCCTGTTTGCAAGAGTTTTATAAGCTCTTGTTGTTTTCATGTTGTAATGCTGTCACTCAATAAATCTGAATTTAGGTGATGACATATTTTAACCTGCAGGTATTACAAGTAATTCTCCGTTCTGAAATGGAAGTCAGATCTTTGCAAAGTCCTGACAAAACGGTTAGGTTTGACTGACATGTCTCCATGGAGATGTTTGTCTTAAACATATGGATCTGTCTCCAGTTACAGGTGATTATATTATAAATGCTCCTAACTTTTAATTCAGCCCAGTGGCATCATA
>JACN01140998.1:0-11697 GCA_000787155.1 Scartelaos histophorus | reverse complement strand
TAAGGCGTCGAGCTAAGAGAGAGGCAAGTTTTAACGCAATTTAATCAGAATGAGCCGGTCTAGTTGGAACTATAACAGGCACTTTGCGCTGTTAAACAAGTCTGTCACACATATATTTACAGTCTTGCAAGCGAGCGACCCCACAGTTTTTCAATTAGTCACTCAGATTTTCAACAAAAGGTGAAACATCTTAAAAGGACCATGAACACTTGTATTGATCAGTCTTCTGAAAATGTGCTGTTTAAATCCATTTTGTGTTTTTCCTCCAATATTAAAACATTTTTGACGGTGTTCGCTAATGTGTCACCGTGGTAACTCCAACACATTTCACCATTAAATATACATGTGGAATACCCCCCGCGTGATGTCACTGCAAGGTATCAACACACAGATATGAACCAAGTAATATTGATTTAAGAATACAGAATGGAGAGCCATCCTTTACTCACAGTACTAACTCTTCATAAACATATATTATAATCAAAGGGGAATATCAGCCCATCCGTCTTCTCCGGAGTGTAAAGGCCTGACATTTCCATTTATTAAAGCGATGAGACGAAGGCGAGGACTTTTAACGATGACACTGCATGATCAATGAGTCTATTGTAGTGTGCCGCATGGTGCTTTATTATTACAACGCACAGCAATGTCCCAAACCACTGCGATTTAGCTGCGTTTAAGTGTGATTTCCCCAGTGGAATTTAGGTATTCACATGTCTATAGTGGTTGTGTGGCCCTGCTCTTTATGTGAAGTAATGTCACGAGAGAGAAACCAGAAACCGTGCTGTTGCAGTGAATCGAATCTATTACAAACACCAAATGGGTACCTGTCTGCTTTGATTTTAGAATGAAATTAAATTGTCTCTCGTGAGTTTTAAGTGTTAGAATATTGTTACCTCTTCAAAAACTTACTTAAAGTTGTGTTTTGTTTCATTCAGGCATGTTTGACTAACCCTTTTGTAGCTCTAAATGCTCTGCTCCACCTTGTGATGTCATAAAGTGGTAGTTTTCAAGTTAACGGCTTTGTTTTACCATTTGTTCAGAGTTTTTATAACTATACCAAGACATTAACCTTTATTAAAGTGTTGTTTAGCATTTATCTTTGTCAACGTGCGCTTGTAGGTTCCAATCAAAGCTCCATGGCGATAAACAAGTGACGTCTTTAAGCCAAGTTAAAGGGTCAGACCTTAAATTAAATAAAAGCGAGATAGATGTCAAACTGTAGAACAATCCAGACAAAGAAATAACATCGCCATAATGACAGAAAAGTTACTGTGTGCACTTTTTAATACAAGTAAGTATAAGTTTCTGCCAATCCATCACGAAGAGGTAGTTTAAAAAATATTTCCACCTCAGAATTTTACGCTTTTGCTTCTGTATGAACATTATGTGGGACTTAATGGGCCCGGTAATAATAGGAGTACTATAACAATAAAGTAGCTGGTACCAGTCTAAGTTAAAGCTATATTATTACAATGGTGGATGAGTTCACTGCATATGGATTACAATGGAAACTGTTATTGTCGAAGCCAGGCAGGTTTAGAATAGCAAAAGCCTATTGAGACTGCCATCAATGTGAAAGCCATAGAGACACTATTGTACCATATAACAATAAAACACTAGTTAAAATCCCTTGAATACAGGTTCCAAAGCCAGTGCAGTCATTTGATAAAGGATTACACCAGCCTAGCACTTCACAGCAGGGGGAGAGAAAAAATACAGATTGAGTTTTAATTAATCCTTGTTTGAATTAAGCTGAAAAATTAATACAGTAAATTGGCTGTGCAGACGTGATGAGGAGGTTATGATACAGTGGGGCATCAAAGCACGGAGCAGAAAGGCATGATGGGAAATTAGCTTCAGAACATAAGTGCTGATTGGCAATGAAGAGGTGAACTTTGGGATTTCACACCTGGCTAACAGCAGAGGACACAGCTAAAAGAGACGGACCATATAAATGATAGAGAGACCTGAGGCAGTAGTTTAAATTTAGCTCAGGATAGTGGAAATCAATATTTTACACTTTTTATGATAACACAAAAGACCTAGTTTTTCCCTCTTGCAGACTCAGCAGCTCACCTTTAGACGAACTGGACTGAAAAAGTATATTCGGGGTAGGTGCTTTGCTACTTAAAGGTGCATTGTGGAGTTTTTCTTAATCCACAATATACTGCTTCCAAAATACACCAGGGAGGGCATCTGACCATACACTATATGTATTAATAGGCATAGCTAACCTGCTAGCTTCTATGTTCCAAGTAGGAAGTGAGCATAGACTCTTTCACACTTCTCTCTGCTGAAGTGATTCATTTTTTTGTTTTAAAATGTTGGTATTAGCCCGCTGTACATGACCCTGGTGTTTTTATTTCACTATTGTTCGTAAATCAAGATATGAACATCAATAGTTAGCTAGCGTTAGCAACGGGTCTGATTGACAGTATTGCAAAGTGCCTACATCCTGCTAAACCAGTCTGCAAGTGGGAAGGGACGTTACATTTCAACAGCCTCACTCCGGATTGGCTCTTTGGTTGCTATGATACTTGCAGTCGGAATTCCAAATGTGGAACTTTTATGGAACCAAATTTGCCCCTGTACAGTAGCCTCAATGAGCTTCATTTGACTTGAGCTGGGTGACGTCACACTCACTTAGTCTAATTCTTTTTACAGTCTATTGGTCTGACATAAACTAATTAGAAAGCTCTGCAGCACAGTTTAGAAAACTCCCCCATTCCCTGTGTCTGCACGTGAACCACATAAGATACATGTACACATGTTTGTATGAATGAATACAATGTTTTTTAACAATATTTTCCCTTCCATATTTGACGCACATTTTTCTTGTGATCCGGATGACAGAGCATCTTCACACAACCTTTTTACACCAGAGGTGCTTTTTTCCATCTTTCAAAACCCCGGCTTTCATTTGTAATCTTGAATAAAGCAGTTGCGTTTACTGCTATGGTGCAATGTGCTAAAATGTGAGTTCTTTCTAGTTCCAACACCAGCGCTGAAGTCTATAAGGCCCAGTATGTGGTCGGGATCCAAGCCAAGACATGAAGGAGCCGTGTGGGACCAAAGAGCATTTTCTGATTAGGTGAGGAAAGAGAGAGAGACTGCAGGCTGTGTGCTCGGATGGAGATAGTGAAGCAAGGCAAAAGTTTAATTTGGCACAAAAAAACAACAACTGATAGCAATGGCCCCACTCACCTTCGGCCAGTGGAGTAATTACTGTGTTAATTAACTTCTAACAGCTTTGAGATTCTTGAAAAGTAGGGAAGATAAAATAGCATCTTAACAGACTCATACATTACAAATACAAAATACTTGAATATTGGTTAATAGCATAAGATGAGGCGCATAATTCAATTCTATACCTTTTAGTAATTTTCTCACATATTTTGTCATTTTGACTATGTTGGCTAAACTTTATGAAGATGTGATGTCTGATGAAACTCCCTGAGTCAGATTGGTATGATAGACAAGGTGAATTAGCAAATCAGAGAAAAGGAGGAAGAAAAAGGAAGAAAAGGAACAATGAAGAAAAAACATGCAGATTTCTGCAGAATAAATTAACTAACCATATTTTTTTATCTGAGGTGAGAGAAATTTAATTTTGTTGAAATAATGGTTGACCAATGAGCTCCTTCGTTTCACATGAGTCACTAAAATAAACAAATTTGATTGCACTGTACTGTCTGAATGAGATGCCATGGAATAATGGTGACTAGACTTCTGTGTAAAAAATACAGAGATATATCTGTCAGACAAACTAAACCTGGGATAAATCATGACTAGACCAGGAACAAAAATACAAGAACAAAAGTGTGATCCAACGAAGGCCAATCTAGTGTATTTCCAATGCTCCCCTGAAGTCAAGAACAATTTGACAAAAGCACAGAATGTTCACTGACCTCAGGAAGTCTTTTTCTTTCTTTTTCTCCTCTTGTTTCCTCTGCTCCATTCATTTCTACTCACACTGGCAGACTCTTCTAAATACCCCCAAACCTCCCCCGATCCCCCTTTCTTTTCTGCCTCCTTGCCTCTCACTGTGATCTTATGAATAGAAATGTATTCAAATGACAAAAACAATCTTAGACTTGGAGTTCATTTACGCTGCATATTTTGCCGGTGCAGCCTGGTGCAGACTCAGGTGGGCTGGGTATTAATAGCTGTTCTCCGTTGCTGACGTCAGCAGAAATCACACGTGTGCCTCTTAACGCTTAAATGGTGTTTTGTGTTAGATAGACGCATCACTCCGAGCTCTTTCGCACTTGTCAGAGAAAAGTATATAAAAATCCTGCGTTCCTGCCTCCTGTTCTCACCATAAACCTGCTGTTTTTTTCTCCTGTTACAGCTCTGATTGTGCCACTTGTACCTGTTGATAGCCACTCAAGAAACCTTTGACGCCATTTGAATAAGAAGTCTATAAGCTCAGACTGTAAAGCTGCATTATGTAACTTTTCTGGTAAATGGTCTGCCGCCTTTTGTCTCCAGTGTAGTTCAATAAGTTTTCATCTTGCCACACCTTTTCGAACCTGTAACAAAAATGAAGCCTTTGTTAAAAGTGCTTAAGGGATTATTTATTATTATATGCATATACTTGGTTCTTAAGTTCAGACTATTAAAGACACACTATGCAACTTTTCTGGTGAAGTATCTGCTACCTACTTGTCTCCAGTGTCCCACAGTATGGCATTAAACTTAACATTAACATTAAACTAAAGCAGGCAAGGCCACCATGCAGCTCAAGTTCATACAAAGGAGTCCTTGCTCATAATACTGCATGTTTTTTTCAAAGGTGTTATAGTTAAAAAAAAATCAGTGCGTGAACAAATCCAAATTAGACCAGTTTAATGTTATAATGTATGTAACACTAGTCCTGGGTATCGATCCAAATCTCAAGAATTGATTCGATTCCAATTCTTAAGATTAAGGATCGATTATCCCGATTCGATTCGATCCGATCCAATCTTGATTCTGGTTAGTGTTCTTAAAAACATTTTTTTTAACCTTAACCTGTTTTACATACAACATGTTAAAACTAGCATTAGATTGACATTTAACTGATGCAATTTTAATGCTTTTAATGATGCAAGTATTGGTAGTTACTGATGGCTGTGAGAGTGGCTGTAGTACTGCGATGGAAACACTTCGCTATGTGCCGCACTCTCCCAAGTAGACGTGCAATATTCGGGAGTTTGAGACCGGCTTGCGAAGCGAGGTTGATTCTATGCGCAAAGCAGCCGACGTGAGTTAGATCCATGATCCGCATGCACCATATTAGCACCGTTGTCTGTCACGATGGCGAGAGCAGCAGAGTCTATGATGCGAGTGCGCCACAACGTGAATACCATGGACGCCACTTAGATAAAAGTTTACCGGGGGAATAGGCTACTAAAAAATTATTGTATTTATATATATTTAGTAATCGATTTTTGGACGCGCGAATCAATATTGAGAATTTAATATGCAAATCGATTGAGAATTGGAAAATCGATTTTTTCAACACAGCTCTATGTAACACATAATGTAACGTATGCGAATAAAGACATCTCTGTGTTACGTTATGGTTCTCCTTAAAAACTGTATAAAGAAGCAAGAAGAGGTGAGAGTGATGTGATCCCTTGCGTTCAACTCCAGTCAAATGAAGCTCATCGAGGCTGGAAGTTAAAGGGGAGAATTTGGAGGTTCTCATGCAAAAAACAACTGAAACACATTGGTAATATCATTCAGGAGTAGGACTTTACTTCACTAAAACTAGGAACTATAGCTCACAAATAACTTAGTTTGACCTTCTCATTGTATCTTTTTGTCCCTTAAAGCTTTTATTTTGACTCAACCCATCTTTAGTAACTTGAACTTTATTTCTGTTGACCCAACCACCACACTGTACCAGAAACAACATGCAGTCTTAACTTGATTCTCCAACAGTAACTTCATTGTTCCTGCGTCCACTGCTTGTGTCATGGCACTAATGGCTCCCTCCATAGAAAAGCCCTGTATTCTGCGTCTGCACGGCTGTATCTTGGCTCTGTGCTGGGTGTGTGTGTGCGTCTATGGCAGTAAATAGCAGTCTGTCTCCACCAGGCCCCCGTCGCCGTGGTGATGAGACCAGCAGTCCGGTCTTATACTGAGGGTCTGTGACTCAGCGAAAGCCTCATTTCAACCAAATCACAGTGTCATTCAAAAACGGTGCAACATGCAAGAATGACGGGCATCTTATCGCAGTGACGTTAGATAAAGAGCAGAATACATACTTGCAGGCTTTTTGTGTCATAATAGCTGTAACAAATTGCCAAAATGATTGACTTTGTTGCCTTACATGATTTAAATGGATGATAACGTGCATAGGTTTTGTATAGCGCTGTTCAACAAACTCAAATATTGCAACTTTCCTTGGGGGTTTGATGCAACCTGTAGGCTCAGCTCTGTTTTAGAATACACTTTAACCTGTGCTTTATATTAGTACAATCCAACCATAAAGAAATTATTTAGCTGGAATAGGTGAGATGATTTGTGCTGTTAAACAAGTCTCGCACATAACATTACAGTCACAAGCTACAGAATTTCTTCTCACCATTTTTGTTGAAAGTCAAACACCTAAGCAGCTCTGTGCATGCTCGTATTGATCACAGGCTTCTGAAAATGTTTTCTGTAAGTTCATTTTGTGTTTTGTTTTTTTTTCCTTGAGCTTTACGACAATCTTAAAACTTTTTGACCCTCAATGTGTTCACTGTGTAACCATGGTAACACCTAAACATTTCACCCTAAAGATGCATGTAGAACACCCCCAGCGTCAATGCAAAATATCATGTATGATTACTTTTAGTTATAATGCTTTAATTAACCAAAATAAATACAATACTCTGATAAGTAATAACTGAATAGTTAATTAAAGATTTTTGTGTTCATTTGGAAAAGTCTTCAAAGCTTAGAAAAACACTGTCAATTTCATGGCACATCAAATTCTCAGGGTTAATGAGGACAACTTTGCAATACTGGAAGCACCAACCAACATAGTCAGCTGGGAATAGTCCGATTTAGATTTTTTATATATTTATGATGGCAAATAGAAAACGCTTTTTAACATTTTGAACCCTTTTGAGAAGAAGCATGTAAAACATAGAATGAGGTAAAGCAGAAAGAAAGAAGAAAAGAAATAGTAAGAGTTACATTGGACTGAACCGACTCCAAAGTACATGACTCAACTACAGCCCTGTCACGATAAGTACTGCATCAACTTATAACTATACATATAAATACTAGCCGAAACCTGAAGCAATATATTTTGGAGATCCATATTTATTGTGTGTTCAGTTTCTTTGTATTTTTTTTCTGCACTCTGACAAAATTTGAGCTGTAAAGAGTTGAGTAAACAAGTTCTGTGACTCATTATAGAAACAAACTAATACTAGTGTTAAGTGCTCTGCTTTTTATTTATTTTTTTAATCTACTTTTTCCGGGGAGAGGGTAATACATTTGTTTTAATATTGTCATTTATTGCTTATACTTTATTTCACAATTTATTTTGACAGCCTATTCAACCACAACGCTGTCTCAAAGTAACTAGCTTGTGAAATACGACGATAGACTAGATTACCACATTCTTTGTCTAAAGAAGTCATGTGTCTTTGGTCCTGTTCTTGCATAGCCACACTGTATGTACTCAGCATGCTTTCACGTCCTCATTATCATGTGAATGCACCACACATTTCCTGCCTGTGCCAAACAAGAGGAGCCTTGTTCAGAGAGCCAGACCGAAGCCCCATGGCAGAGCGAGCAGCCAGCCCCAATGTGGAGCCTCGGAGCAGGGACAGTCCATGAGGAGCTCAGCCTCTGTCTCCATCCCTCCATCTGTACAGGACCTTCTCACAGACTGTGGGGGCAGGAGGAGAAAGAGCTGCTCAGAGTTAGACAGTTAGACAATGTCATTCTATTTTATAGTGTCACAGTGTGGTATTATCGGGTTAACTGTTCATTCTCTGTGGTCCAGTGGCATAATACTCAACTATAAGTCATTGTCACACCCAGTCTGGAGAGAATATACTTGGTTAATAAATGGACAGGGTTGTCAAAGAAAGGGCATCTGACATACCGCATATGCCAGAATATAGGCATGGTAATTCATACATGTACTAGGGCTGGGGAAAAAAAAATAATTACATTGATTAATCAAATTTGAAGTTCACATCAATTTGTTCGGGAGAGTTTTGAGCGTCAAATGTGAGGTTGGGGCAGCATGTTTAATATATATTCATTGTATTTGCGAAAATATTTTTGTGGAGAGCAAGGAAAAAAAATCTAAGCAATTTCAATTTTATTTTCAGACAAAATTGCCCAACAAATCTAAACAATATTTGGAAAAGTTTACTAAACACTGTTTTATTACATTTTTTTATGCCACTCATGGTCACATGATTCAATGTCACAATCTCTTTAAGCCTTTGAAAATTGTTATTTTATTCATTTGAATCGAAATCGAGATAAACTCATTCCCACTCGTCAATGATAAGCTTAGGTCTTATAAATAGAGATGTCTGCATCCAGTTCTCAGTAAAAGCATGTGGGTTTGACCAGTATAAAATAATTTGAATATTTCTAAAACAACAATTGTAATATTATTATATACTGTATCTTTCTACATAAATATAATTTTTATTCTGATAAAAATGGGCAAACACGTATTCAATAAAACACGTCACCATTTGACTTTAAATTGACTCTGTTACTGAATAAATATTGGCTTTAAAGCTGTGTAAGTGTCCCTGTTGGTCTCACTTGTGTTGACCCTTCCAGCTTGTTCTCTTTATTTGCTATTATCTCACACTCCTGTTTCCTCCCTCAAATCCCCAGATTATTAAAACCACACAGAACAGTCCATAATCGAACCTGTATAACGTGCACATATTCCCTGTGCTTCTATGGCCTTTGCCTTGTGCTATCATTGGCTCACTAATTCACCATTCCACCGCTCCCACCATACATACAAGTGCCTCCATGTTGCGCTTGGATATTGATTCAACAGACAGAGACTAATACAGAGACCTGGAGGAAGAGGTCGGCCACTCGGTCCGAGCTCCGATCTCACAATGGGACCAATTTAACAGCCCCAAATAGCCTGGGGTCCTGTCCGAATGCCCCCGGTGTGCACGTAAACCTGGGAGAAAAACTTGCATGTGATTAAATAAAGATATTTTATGCACAGTGTATGAAGTAGTGTGTGAAACGCTAGTGCAGGCATCAGCAGTGCTCGTGCTTGCATGTGAGCGCAGTGGCATGCTCTGCTTAATTTGGAGAACTGGGGTGGATAACATGACGTCTAAGCAGGCATATGTTCACGTATTAATGAGGTGAGCTACGTGGCGTGGGACTGTACATGTACATAAAGGTGATTGATGGTAGTATTAGGGGTTTCTGTTATAAAGAGATGAACTAGCTCCAAGTGAAGTTTAGTCTCTCTCAGTTGAGTCTTGCTCACTTTAAGCCGTTAGAATGGTGTTACCTCATCATAAACATAGCCGGAGATGTGTTTTTCTTCAGTCGCACATGTTTAAGTAACCCTTTATTATTAGTCTGTCCACATCTCTAATGCTGTTCCACCTTCTGATGTCATGTAGAGGTAGTTTTCAAATTAACAGCTACCTTCAGCCTTTAGCTCAGTGGAGATTGGCGCTTTCAGGGCTGAAATGATCCCAGTGATTCTAGTGAAGTTTAAAAACTCAGTCAAGCACTAGCTGTATTACCTCATGACATCACAAGGTGGAAGAGAGTGTTTTCAGTTTGAGAGAAGAACTCAGCCAGCCTAAATATGCAGGGTTTGTGTGTTAAACATATATCTATTAATGCAAGAAACATCTGTCTGTGTATCTGTTTGTTTCTTTGCTTGTCTGTTCCATGCTGCTCCAAGCTTGTCCTGCGAGCTCCTTAGCTTCTCCTCTGGTGGTCTTCTCCTGAAACCCCAAAATGGTGTGGCACACACCAAAATGGTGTGGTCTACGGGCCCAACAGCAGCACTGAGTACCCAGCTTTCTTGGAGTCCCTGGGAGGGGTACTAGACAGTGCACCAACCAGGGACTCTGTTGTTCTACTGGGAGACTTCAGCACCATCTTGTCCTGGCTCCTCGCCACCATTTTGTTAGAAAAAAAAAAGAAAGAAATCTACGAAGAACTAAGGAGCTCGTCCTGATGATTGTCACTGCAAAATAAAATATGTGTCATCTACAAATAAAATCATTTTTAATATGTCAGATCATCTAGGTCCCAAAAATGAGCCTTGTGGCATTTCACAAGCAATACTCCTAAAACTGGAAGCGTATCCATTCATTTTCACAAACTGTTTTTTTCCAGTCAGGTAGCTTTCAATCCAGTTTAGTGCAATGCCCCTTATGCTGTGCAGTTTGAGTTTTTTGAGTAGTATGGAGTGGTTTAGAGCGTCAAAAGCTTTCTTTAGCTCAATGAAAACCCCCACGACATACTTTTTACTATCTAGTGCATTGGTTATCTCCTCCGCAGCATCCATATGTGCCATTGTTGTTGAACTTTTGCATCTGAACCCAGACTGACTCTTATTTATTATTTCAGGTTTATCTAAAAATGATTGAAATGAGAATTTTTAAGAATTGAGAGAGTAAAGACACTGGTCTATAATTAGTGAGCACATGTCTATCTCCACTTTTGTACTGTAGAATTACTTCTGCAATTTTCCTGTTGACTGGGAATGACCTCTTTTAGAAATGATATATTAAAAATATTTATCAAAGGTATAATAATGCCATTTACCACATCTTTAACTATAGTCAAAGTAATAAAAGTCAATTCACAATTTATTTTCAAATTCATTTACAATAGTTATAATTTCAAGTTCGCTTGCAGGGAAAAGAAAAATTGTATTTGGATAATTTCCAATAACTGTGTCATCTTGTATTGTGGAGCTTCTTTCTGGATTTTT
Organism: Scartelaos histophorus; assembly: GCA_000787155.1. NCBI lineage: Eukaryota > Metazoa > Chordata > Actinopteri > Gobiiformes > Gobiidae > Scartelaos > Scartelaos histophorus. The sequence goes on along the minus strand of JACN01140998.1, from coordinate 749 downwards.
CTTATCAAGAAAATAATTATAGTATGAGTTCTTTTTAGACACTTCTTTAATTACACTATACACTATTAATATAGTTTTCTACTGTTTCTTATAATATTTGTTAACTTAATATATAAGAATAATAAGTTGACAGAGCCAGAGAGTGTAGGGGTGACACTGTCCCCACACTGTCTAAGAAGAATTGCCTCTTGTACTGTATTTTATTGTCCATAACTTTTCAGCTAGATGGGTGGATGGAGCATTGTGGTGGATAAGGATTCACTAATAGATTTTCACTTGTTTCAGACAAGTGCCATTTTATTTTGAAGAATCTGCCCATTCTTTTCAGTTAAGTTGACATTCATTTGGACATACTAGTCTTTGATGATCTCTCTAAATGTGGTGAGCAGTGGTGTTTTCTGCTGCTTGTGCATTATCATGGATCATTACCCATCTGTGGTGATCATGCAGCCTGTACTCTGCACAACTGCTCTGTAACATCTCTTGTCAGAACTTTCCCTCTTGAATGCTGAAACTTAGCAGTGACGCTGGGGGTGTTCTGTGATGCATATTTACTGGCGAAATGTTCAGCAGTTTCTGTGGTGATACAATACACACATTAGCAAACACTGACCACTGCCACTGCCCGTCCTACGAGCTGCTTGTCCTCGCAGGAGGAACCAAGCATTTGTTCCCCAGCTCGCAGCCCGCAGGACAAGCAGCCCGCTGGACGAGTAGCCTGCAGGGGTTAGGGTTAGGGTAGGGTTAGG
>JACN01090903.1:0-18747 GCA_000787155.1 Scartelaos histophorus | reverse complement strand
GATGGATGGATGGATGAATAATGCAACCCCTGGGAGTGGGTGGTGCTTTTCTGTCTCAGTGGAATGAGAAGAGGGTGGTGCTTTTTGTCTCTTTGGAGTGTGGAGACGGTGGTGCTTTTTTGTCTCAGTAGAGTGGAGAGTGTGTGGTGCTCTTGTGTCTCAGTGGAGTGGGGAGAGGGTGGTGCTCTTGTGTACCAGTGGATTGGGGAGAGGGTGGTGCTCTTGTGTCTCAGTGGAGTGAGGAGAGGGTGGTGCTCTTGGTTGTCTGGAGTGGGTGGTGCTCCTGCTCATGCACATGCAGGAGAAGGCTTTTTTTTCGGGTGTGTGTTGTGGACACAGGGGCTTTGGGTGCTGGGATCTGACCAGAGACAAATCCAAACAGTGTGCGGCAGCCAGCCGCAGAGGCATTCCCAAGAGGCCAGAGGGAGATTACATGCACTCTGTTCTTTGTCTATATGCAACAAAATAGCGTTAGTTCATTATATTAGACCTATTAAGCAAAACCAACTTTTAGCCTTTTGTTGCCTCCCCAGAATGAACGACAAGACACGTGTGCTGTTTGTTTTAGCTTTGGGCAACTTAATTTTGGATTTTGGTTCATTTTTACCAAGCATTTTACATTTTTCTGCCTCTTTACAACAACATCAAATCAATGTCGTCTCATCAGCCCTTGTGTCTCACGTTCTTAAAGTTACAGTACATATACATAATAATGCCTCTGATTTGATTTGTCTCTTGCTATATTTGCTACTTATTTAGAATTTATTATTACCATTTATATTTTTACTCTCTGTTATTATAATATTATAATATATTGTGATGTGTGAGCTACTGTGTCCAACTGTGTTTGTCAAAGTCTAAAATAAAGACCCTTTTATTACACAGGTACAATGAAAAATAAAACTAATATTACCAATAAAGTATGTATTTATATCAAATTAATATATTTTAAGCTATTTAAATTAAATATGAATTCAGTCTTATGAATTGTATAATATAAATATTACATTTTCGTTTTCAGGGCGTACACATGCTGTTACCCAAATTTGCATTTAGAGTGATTGTTGCATGCTTGAATCATCTTTATTCAGATTCAGCAGCTTTGCATTGCCATTTAATTACAATTTAAGCAAATGTGCTGCTTGCCAGTCTGACGTGCAGCTCTCTAGGTGCATGTGGTGCTTTGTTCTGATGGTGTTTACAGTAGTGGACTGGAAAGGGGGAAGAGCGAATTGGCTCCTAATAACTTATTGGGCATGACCATTTTCAACCCGGAAATTTATTTTACTATGTTGTTTTCATTCGTCATCATCATTGAAATTTAAAATGTGAAAATTACTATAAAATACATTATATACAATACATAATGACTATATAGCAGACACAAGCACACTTCTTTAAAGGTCCTGTATTATGCTGTTATGGATTGTTTTTGTTTTATTCACACATGTTTGAGTAATCCTTTATTATTTATTATTTACTGTTCCACCTTGTGATCTCACAAAGCAGTAGTTTACAAGTTAACACCGCCTTTTACCTTTAATTTAGCAGAGATTAACACTACCAGGTCTGAAATGAGCCAAATGATTCTAGTGAAAGTGTATGGGGCTTATTATGGGCCCTTTTAAAGGTGATTTACTTAACTTATATGATGAAGGTCTGCTACCTTCTTATCTTCATGAAGATGTTATTTCTTTGCCTGACATGGTCCAGTGTATGTACATCGCTAAAATACTCAAACATGTATGCATGACATTTAAAACCTCTAGGCCTGTTCTGATGAGGAAGCAACAACATGGCAGAAAAAAGTATTCAACTCCATCTTTAAGGTTGTATCCTTGTTGTATCCTTGAACTCAGTTTTGTTCTGATGTAGACTTTATTTGGTATTGTTGTAGTCCTGGTTTAGTCCTGGTCTAGTCTAGGTTTTGTTCCTGGTTTAGTCCCGGTTTTTCTGTGGTATGTGCACGAGTATGAACACACCCTGAAATACATGTGATTCCTGTTTGAGTTTAGTACTGAGCCAGTATGATAAAGTAGTAACACTGAGTGAGTGCAAAACAATAAACCCAGTCTCCAGTCATTACCCACATCTTGAGAAGTTTACGCGCTGAAATCATCCCCCCATCAGCTGCTGCTAATCACGACAACAGAGCACTACATATACAGGGCTCCCATAGACAAAGCACAGGTACAAGCCCAGAGCCACCTGTGTGTGTTTACAACAACTGGAACTATAAAAGCACCAAGCAGGCTACAAGAGACCAATACAATACAGGAGGGGTGGCTGGTTCAATGCCCACTCCCCTTTAAGTCTGCAAGTAAGACACTACTCATACTCACAGTGGGAAGAGTTTGAGTTTTTGTTTTTTGTTTTTTTTTGAGGGTTTTTAAGAAAGAGTACTGTTACACTGTCAAATAAGTTAGGAGTAAAATTATGGTGTCTAAAAAGTACTTATAATAAAGAGGGGGTACACTTCTGTGAGGTTTTAATTGCTAACACGTAACGTTTAGAAAATTTGCCAAATGTGACCCGGTTCTCTTCTGGGGTAATAACAATGGCATAGTCAGAAGGATGTTTTCATGTTTTAATAATAATATTCACGGTGGCTGACTCAGGCCTCACAGCAAGATCCACGGGTCGCCCGAGCCTTTCTGTGTGGAGTTTGCATGTTTCCTCCCGGTGTCTGGATGGGTTTCCTCCGGGTACTCCAGTTTACCCCATCACCCAAAAACATGCAACACCCAATGAACAGGGACCATTGACCATCAATCCCTCCCTCCTGTGGGCTCACCACCTGCAGAGGGGCTCATAGGGTCTGGGTCTGGTGCACAGAGTAATGGGCAGTGCTGCCCCCGCGACCCAGCCGGATTAAGCGGGAGAAAATTGATGGATGGATAATAATATTTCCAAGAACATAGAAAAAAATCCTGCACACCGTCTTACTTTCAAAATGTGAAAATTTATTAGGACATGCAACATTTCAGCAGTAGGCCTTTATCAGACAAATAGAGAGTGAGAGCTCAGGCGGCGTCTTAAATAGGACATGGCAAGCACCCAAGGGTGGCAGGTCATAAAGGCACAGTGAACCCAAAAACACACCATAATTTAAAATACAAAGGCAATCATTAAACAATATTAATAATCGTATTGCTAATAGTAGTAGAAAAAATATAAAAATAATAGAAATAGAAGAATACAACAGAAGAGTATCTGAATACATATAGATAATAATAATCGGGCGGCACGGTGGCTGAGTGGCAACACTCAGGCCTCACAGCAAGAAGGTTGCAGGTTCGATCCCCGGGTCGCTCGGGCCTTTCTGTGTGGAGTTTGCATGTTTACTCCCCGTGTCTGGATGGGTTTCCTCCGGGTTCTCCGGTTTCCCCCCATCAACCAAAAACATGCAACAGTGTACAACAAGGGACCGACGGTGAGTCCCTCCCTCCTGTGGGCTCACCACCTGCAGAGGGGTTCATAGGGTCTGGGTCTGGTGCATAGAGTAATGGGCAGCGTGCCCGCAACCCAGACGGATTAAGCGGGAGAAGATGGATGGATGGGATAATAATAATAATAATTATAATAATAATAATCCCAAAATGAAAAGTTTGAAGTGTGCTATATACAAAGACAGTGAAATAAAGGAAAAACTATTTACTATCTATACACACACAACAGCAGAAATATGCTTCATAGTCTCTACAATAATGCAAGTTGTTACCTTTTTTGTATGAGTCATGAACACGGGCTACTCTGTCACACATCCTCCTCCTCCCCAAGGCTGATTAAGCCTTGGCAACCTGGTAAGGTAGTCTGCAACCAAGTTGGACTTTCCAGATCGGTCGATTCACGAACTTGAAGGGCTGTAGTGAGAGGTACCAGCGGGTGAAATCAGGACTGTGTAGCACTGGAAATGAGCAGAGAAGAATCTTGAGGGTGTTGAAGGCCTTGTCACATTCTTCAGTCCAGGTCATCGGGTTTTTCTGTTGTTTTGTTGTTAAAGCTGTGAGTGGTGCTGCGACTGTAGCAAACTGCTGAACAAATCTCTGATACCATCCAGCCAGGCCCAGAAAGGATCGCACCTCCTTCTTAGTTTGTGAATAAGGGCACTCCTGGATAGCTTCCACCTTATCCATCTGCAGTTGCACCTCTCCTCTTCCTAGCTGGTAGCCCAGATATCGGGTTTCGTGGCGGCCCCACTTACACTTTGCCACATTCAGCGTAAGTCCTGTGGCTTGGAATCTTCTCCAGGACTGCTTTCAGGTGCTGGACGTGTTGCTCCCAAGGTAGACAGCACTGAACTCCTCACATCCCTGTAGCACCCTGTCCATCAGGCGCTGGAAGGTTGCTGGGGCCATGCAAGCGCCGAAGACCATAACAGTAAACTGAAAGAGTCCTGCTGGTGTTCTAAAGGCCGTGTAGGGTCGAATAGAAGCCTCCAGTGGCACCTGTCAGTAGCCTTTGCACAGGTGGCTGATCCAATGCGATCCAGGAGGTCATCGATCCTTGGCATAGGGTAGGCATCGGACACTGAGATGGAGTTGAGTTTACGAAAGTCTATACAAATGCGCAAGGATCCATCTTTTTTAAACACATACCGAACTGCACCACTCTGATGTGGATGGCTCGATGGCTCAGAATAGTCCTGCCAGGTTCTGCAGCAAATAGCGATGGCATGTCTCTGAAAATCTTCAGGAGGTTGGCAGCTTGGTGTCCAGAGGTGTGCTATGAGAGGTTCTGAAGCTTCGGGGACTATGGGCACACCAGGATCCTCCTCCTCTTCCTCCATGTCCACTCGCCTGACCAGCAGTGCTGCCTCAGGAGCCACAGCGGACAGCTCCTTCCATGCTTTCAGGAGATTCACATGGTAGGTCTGCCTGGATTTCTTTTTGTCCGATTGATGAACTTCATATGTGACAGGTCCCATTCACCTTGTGACCGTGTATGGGCCTTGCCATTTTGTCAACAGCTTGCTGTTCGAAGAAGGGAGCTGGCTGGAAGTCTCTTTCTCTGGTCTGTTGGTCATACCAGGTTTTTTGCTTTTTCGGGGCCTCCCTCAGGTTCTCACTCTGACTTTCGGGTTGGGGCAGTTTTTTGGCAAATGGGGCAGGTGGTGCAGTACGCCTGAATGTCCTGATACATGCCGGGCCAGTAAAAACGTACTAACGCGCAAGTAGGTCTTATGGTGGCCAAAATGCCCAGCCCAAGGAAGTGTTTGCACAATACGGATGACCAGCTGTCTACAAGATGCAGGGACAACCAGGCGGTTATGAAATGTAATGTAATGTAATTCTTCAATATTCTCTGGCATATTCTCTTCACCCAAACTCTGTTCATGACCGTTAAGCATTAGCTGTTTTTCAAACCTTCTCTGGCGTTTAGACTTCCTAGGCCCCTTTGTTCCCCCCTCACACAAATCATCATCTAGGTCAGACAGAGGTTCAACACCAGTTTTGGCCCAGGATCTGGTCACAACTGGACAGGAAACATTGCCAGATACATCAGTCAAATTTGAATCACATATATCATTACATTCTGCTCCCTGCAAAAGGTCCAACAGTACAGGTAAGTCAGTTCCGAGGACAAGATCAACAGGTAAGTTTTCTACCACCGCAATAAGTATGGTTGTTCGTCAATTATTACAGTCACTTCTGCTTTAGGATATACATTGCTATCGACCATGCACACACACAATGTCAGTTTTCAGGCCATAATCAATGGAGTTCACAGGGACATAGCTTTTCTTCACCAGGGAGGTGAAACTGCCACCACTGTGCTATCACCAGCTGGCCATTTAGAGTTACTGTTTTAAAGGTACGCTCCTTCACGTCATGAGTGCCAATCAGTTCACCTTCCTCACAGGTTGCATAGCAAACTCCAGTGAGTTTGTCTCTGCACACTGGGAACACAAATGTTTTGTGTCCCTGCCTTGAGAGTTGTGACTGATTTCTTTGATCTGCCGCGGTGGTAGTGGATGTTGTGATGATCTTGGTGTTGAGCTGGTGAAGCATGGAGGTCCTCTTTGGTGAGCATTCTGGTGCTGCAACGCCAACTTGGCTGCAGTCAGGCCATCAGGTTCATGCTCCCAAACCCAGATACGGACGTCGGCTGGCAGGATGCGGAGAAGTTGCTCCAGGATGATAAGTTCTCTGATTTGCTCCTTGGTAAGCTGCTCTGGATGAACCCACCTTCGGTACAGGCTTTCTGTTATGGAGTAATCTTTGGCTCAACACTGTATGGACTTCAGTGGTGACGCTATCTCCAGACTGCTAGCGTTCTCCTCTGGAGGCCGGTGAAGTGTTGTTAACTGAGGTTGCCTAGAAGATGCAGGGGTGTGCTAGGATTGTTCTCGATGGGGTCTTGCGACCCAGATCTAGCAGGAGAAGATGAGCGGAGGGTTACCTGGAGGTTGCGTATCTCCTTTAGCAGTCCCTCCTCTCTCTTCTGCTGGCCCGCCAAAAAGTCTCTCGTTATCCCTTTTTCTCTTTCTTCGACTAGCCATCCATCTCCTGACACCACATGTGACGGGGTTTTCTTCTGGGGTAATAACGATGGCGTAATAAGAAGTATGTTTTAATAATAATATTCCCAAAATGAAAAGCAAAGGAACAACAAAGGAAAAAATATTTACAATCTATACATACAGTAGTAGAAATATGCTTCATAGTCTCTACAATAATGCAGATTGTTACCTTCCTTCTACAAGCCCTGGTCCCAGACTGACTGAGGGAGGGAAAGTGGCTCTCTTTTATCCCCCAAAGCTCCTCTCCCAAGCCAATTAACACAAAATTAAGGGTTTTCACCACTAAAAGCCATATCAATTGTGACAATAAAAATATAGGAAAATACATAAACATATATTAAGGAACAGGGCCATGTCTTTGCACCTGTAGCAGCACTAGGGAAAATAATATTTATATTTTATTGCGAGAAAGAATGCTTGGTGGTGACGTAACTGTGACGTCAGACGCAGGTGTCCCGCACGTGAACCCGGAAATAGAAAGTGAGTGGAAGCTGCTCTGTTTGACAGTGGAGCGTGCGGTCCGGAGATGTGTACTGGTAAAGTTTATTGGCGGTCAAAATTATGGATGTGGATGGTTTACTGTGGATGGACTTGTGTGCACCCAAGACGGCTGCGCTGGTGTTCGGATGGGAACTATAGCGGGGAGCGGACCGTATGGACAAGGGGCGGGAAACTGAGTGGAACACAAAGAAAAGTGGATGAAACAGGTAAGTGACTAGCGCGGGCTTGTTTGGGCGTGTCTAGGTTAATGTGGGCTTTGACAAGGCTACTCTGTCACACCAAAAATCATACGTTTAATAAGTTTAATTATCTTTTTAATTTCTCTCTCTCTTTGCTTTCAATGTTAAGTCACTCCCCCTTCAGAGTGCTATAATAATAATACCTTCCATTCATATAGCGCTATTCATAACATCCAAAGCTTTTCACAATAACACACAGAACACAGTCGCCCACAGATACTCAAACACTAGTATTAAACTATCCATCCATCCATCCATTTTCTCCCGCTTAATCCAGCTGGGTCGCGGGGGGCAGCACGCTGCCCATTACTCTGTGCACCAGACCCAGACCCCTATGAACCCCTCTGCAGGTGGCTAGCCCACAGGAGGGAGGAACTGTAAACTGTTCATAGGGTGTTGCATTGTTTTTGGTTGATGGGGGAAAACCGGAGTACCCGGAGGAAACCCATCCAGACACGGGGAGGAAACATGCAAACTCCCCCGTAACCTTCTTGCTGTGAGGCATGAGTGTTGCCACTCAGCTACCGTGCTGCCTGAAATGGAAGCTAGCAGGTTATGGCAGGCCATGTTACCGGTCAGATCTGTGGAGAGCTGACTTCACTCACAAAAAGCATGTTTCTCAAGGTATTGTTTTTAGCTACAAAACCTTAAAGCAGGTCAGTAACATTGTAGTCAAAGGCAGTGGACCCTCACAAAAAAGATTCATAGTATACTTTTAAAACTCTTTGTCCAGAGTTTGTCTTCAACCACAGTTCCTCCGTGGCACATTTCTTCAGGTGTCCTTGTGCAAGACAATTCACACACCAGCTTTTTGTTTGGAGTAGAAGTAATCAGGGTTGACGCAGAATGCAGCCACATTTCTATAGGTTTCAATAAGTCAGGTGACATCATAATATTGTAGAATCTTTATAGCAGTTTAAACTGAGCAGAAGGACAGCTCAGAATTATGTGATTTCTGTGGTGGAATGGAATGGTCAGATTGCAGAAGTGTTGACTCGCTTTATGCTTCATATCTATGTAATTACAGGGCCTATCCACAAGAAACAAATTCAGTGTTGTTGAAAAAGATTTTAAGCCATAAAATAAAAGTTTGTGGAGCTAATGCCTAAGAATTAAACATTTATGGATTGTAAGGTTGAATATACAATAAATCTTCCATAGAGTTATACAAGCCCTTGTCCTCCATCTGAAATTATAACATCAGCCTTCCCTGGGAGTGAATCTAACTGGAGGCACTGCTCTGTCTGAAGCCCTATAATTCAAGTTCAACTTTAATGTAAATTTTATTTTAACAGAATCTGCCCATAAAGAACAGGTAAGCTAATTTGTGCTGTTAGACAAGTCAATCTCAAATAACATTACAGTTATAAGTAGATAGCATTAGCGTAGAGTTTTTCATATTTTTGTTGAAAATCAAATATCTATCTATCTCTTCTTTAGTTTTAATACTTAGATCTGAAAATGTATTTGGCTGTGTTTGCTAATGTTTGCACTGTCACCATGTATATTCTGCCATTGTCATAAATGTAGAGCAATCTAGCTTCACTGCCACAGTCAAGTGCACCAAGCCAATATTATGATCAATACAAAACATAGTAAATATTGTACCTGAGTTTACACTAATGATATTATATTGTGACAATTCATATTTTAGATATAAAAATAATTCAAAAATAAAATCACACATCCTGACCTAGTGACTTGGCCTTACATGGAGCGTCTATAAGCGAAGACAGATCCTCCATAAAAAGACATGGATGTTCCACCTTTGCATATTTATTTATTTTTGCATTAAGATGAAATGGACACGGGTGATCCCCCTGTATTAAGCCTGGCTGTTATCATGGGTAATTTCACAGTAAAGCGGCTCTCTATGCCAGTATCATTGGACGCCACGCACTTCAAACCAAAGCAAACACAGGATCACCACGAGATATACCAACGCGCTTCTTCACTTAATGAAATTTCCAACAATGCGGAGAACACCTAAACTCAGCATGCAGGCTCTAATTGAAGTGGCCTCCTGATAGGATCTAAGTATTAAAATGGGTATGGGCTTGTTTTCGCTGTAGCACGTTCCCAGAGTTCAGGTATGCCAGTACAACTTGGAAAATAGGGAGATTTCAGTAAACTAGATTGTAGTCAAAAATGCGTACAAATTCAAATGTTGCCTTTTTTAGGAGCAAAAATGTTAATAAATCAGGATTAGAATGGAATATCAGTAAATCCCTCTGTCCCATCTGTCCAAATCTTATTAAAGAGGGGGTATTAGATTTCTTTGGGGTATTCATTTTTAACACATAACATAGTTAGATCACCAAGTTACCATATGTTATTTTGAAAATGGTATATTTGCTAAAAAAAAAATGTATTAAAATGTTTTGTCAGTTTTGTTAGGTTTCTCCCCCTTCAGAGCACTATCAGAACACAATTTCCGTGCCCCCATTAGGTTTGTGAAGTTATAGTGTATTGTTTTGTATCCTGCTTTTACATAGTGGGGAAGTATGGGTGATGTAATGTGGATAAGCTGTGCACAAAAAGTATGGGCTCATGCTGCTAATCATAAGCACTGCTCAAATAATGCTTGAGAGGGATCGCTAGATTACTCATACATACATGGATGACATATAAAACCTCTGCAGGCATGACTTTGATGAGGAAATGACATGGTTGAAAGCACCAAAAGGTACATTTTGCATAATATTGACTTTGTAGTAGAAGATATTCTGTGCATGCAGGATAATTTTTAGGCTAATTCAGGTTCAGTTTACTCAAATAATCACTCAAAGATGAATAAGGATTTTCAATAGGCAAATTTTAAAATTTAGTTTGTACTGAACTTTTTCAAATATTTTGAATGTCAGGTCTGCATAAATCTATGTTTGACAATTATATTAAGCATCTTTTGTGTTTTTTCATGTTCATCAATTGGCTACGACCTTAAAAGAATAGCCTTAAAATTGTTTTATTTTCTAAAACGTGGTTGGGATGTTAAACTAAGTTTTGATTAATATGAACATGATATTGATATCTGAAAATAAGAAAACATGATATTTGAAAAAATTGACACGCTCGAACAATTTGTTTGAATATTATAGGGGAAATATCTATTCAAGAAAGTTGAAATTTCATGTGAGACTAAAATATGCTATAAAGAAAATAAATTTGATTAGATTTAGAGTAATTTTAAAGAAGTTTAAAAATGTAAAAACAATTAAGGGCAGGTGGTCACACCATATGACATTGTAACACAAAAAACATGCATAATAACTAATGATTTCTGAAAAAATGATTTGGCTCCATAGAGGTCAAAGGTATGTGGTGACTTATTATGAAATTGGAACCTTTTTAACTGAAGAAATTGTCATGGGACAGGTGTCATGACATTGATCCTAATAATGACAAAATGTTTCAAATTGATAACTTTTACATTTCTGACTTTCCAGTTCACCTCCAGTGTTATTATATATGACCATTGTTTGTTGTAGTTAATTAGAGGCTATTACGCACAGTTTTTGAAGCTTCCTTCCATGTCATAATGTTGTTCTCTCATCCAAAACATGCTTGAAGAGTTTTTATGTCATCCATGTTTGAGTTTTCTAGCGATCTCTCACAGGCCTTAGATTCTGTCCAAAGCTCCACAAGCCTACATCACCCATGCTCCCACATGACAATTCTCCATAAATATACAAAAAACCTGATACAAATCTGTACACAGAAACTTAACAAACCTGATTGTTTTGATAGTGCTCTGAAGGTTGAGTAACTTAACACAGAAAGCAAAGGGAGGGAGTACACAGTGTGATAAACACTTAAGCATTGAAACAATTGGATAATAATAAAAGGTATCATGGTGATCTAAATATGTGTTTGCAGTTAATACTCCATAGAAGTAAAATACCCTAACCCTAACCATAAATATAAAAAGTGTACTGTCCTGTTATGTCTTGTAGTTACAGAAGGCCTGCTCTCGCTCTGGACTCATAAACTGCCCCTCACCTCTAGTGTCCTTAGCCTCCCCTCCTTAATGCTAACGCTAATGCTCCATGACCTTTTCACTAAACACTTCTATCTGCTTCACAGTGGACATGTTGGCAGCAGGCGTCAGCTGTGAGCCAACCCAGGAACAGCTCAACCCTTTGGATCAAACTCACAACTTCACTCAGGCATTATTAAAAGTGCTGCACAGACAGTTAACAGTGTTTCTCATATGAACCAGTAGTGTTTGATTAAAGGCCTTTTGCTTCTCAGGAGTCTCCAACCGTTCACGCAAACAACTAATGTCTTTTACAGGTTTGAGAGCCCTGTACTCAAGTCAGGTCAGGCGTATAAGATTCTGCTTCTACACAAACAAGTTGTGGACAGAATGAGGGGGAACAAGGGGGATCCCTCACCCTGTTTTATGTGCCGGTTATGTGGCTGGCTTTTGGGAACGAAGGATGGAAATTAGCTTTGGATACAATCTTGCATATTTTTTATTTATTTAAGTTCATCTTATTATTACTTCTATTGTTCTTTTCTCTTCTCTTTCTTTTTCCCAGTGTTTCCCATAACTACTGCAAAAACATAACTACTGCAAAAACAAAAATGTTGAAGTGCAAAGAAGTTGTCAGTTAATATAGGGACGTGTAGGAAAGTGCTTCTGCCACATTAAAAACAAAATAAAAATCCCTGTATAAAAATGATAATTTAACTGTAAAATAAAGGAAGAAATCCTTCCTCCTTTTGCAGAGGAAGCTCGGGAGGCCTTATTTTATTATTTTATTAGATCCATGTTCCTCACCAGCGGCAAGGAGGTTTCCCACAAGCCACTGCGCAGATCAAACCCAACATTTCCAAACACTATTGTACAAGTAAAACTGCAGGAGATTCATTATTTAAATCTTCAGCATAAATAAACTTTACAACATGTAAACCATAAAGACACAGAGCCACATACCCGTTTGAGATTAGAATGTGTTTCATTCAGCTTTGTGCACATTTGTTGACATTTCACAGAAACAAAACTTAAAACCGCATGGCTCATTTGCATAAACTGGTGCTAGAAGCATTTGTTAACACCAATTTTTGGTATTCAGAGACGAGTTGTGTGTCCTCCAGTTGAGGTGCCTCATGTTGAGACACACGAGGAAGAAAAGTGAAGCGATGAGGGCAGAATAGAGAAACGCTGCAAAATCAGGATTAAATATAAGCATTATATCGATATATACGATATGTCAAAATCCATATCGAGTTTTAAAAAGATCTCGATATATCGATATATCGCCCACCCCTATGTAAGGGTGACACAAAAGTTGGTTTTCATCGATATCTTTGGCATTTTTTGCCCTAATAACTCGAAACTTGACACTGCACACACCCAAACCATTACAATGACACCCGCCAAAATAGTTTGACAGTTGTGCGTGAAACAGACAAACACACAGACAAACCCTTGCATTAATAAAGAGATAATACAGCAGGAGATATATTTACCTCAGAGTGATCACGCCTCCTGCTCAGACTGACTACACATCCTGTCACCCACTGTTCTCAGACTGACCCCTCTACTGCCCCTTGGTGGTGTCTGGAGGAGGGTGTTCCAGGTGTGTGAAAGGTGGAAGGCCCTGTCTTCACGGATTTTTTTATTTCAGTGGATCCACTGTTTGAACTTAACTTTTTTTTTTCTTTTTTCTTTTTTTTATCAAAGTGCTTTGTTGCAATCCATGTGTTTATTTCATCAGTCTGACCACCCCTAGAGGAAATAATGACAGCTGATACATGACAAGCCACCACCAAGACAGTGACAGTTTTGAAGACAGATCTCAGCTAAAAGTCAAAACACACAACACATCAACAAGTTAAATTGATCTCCTACCGTATTGTCTTTCTAAGTACTGTGTCTGATATACGTTGATATTCATGTTTTATTGTTATTCGGTCCATGACATATGGTAGGTTCAATATCGCTCTTCAGAATGTACTTGATATACTTTTGCTTCATTGCAGATTTGAAGTGAAACTTTCTCTCTTCCTATTACAAGGCCGATTCAAAGGCCTTGACCAAATTCATGAGAGTTCCTCCTCAAAACTTGGGGAATCTTGTATTCCAGATCGAGTTCCAGCGAGGGGATTCGTCATTGTGGCGTGTTGTTAGTGAATGCGGTGGCCTTGAATGAGTCGGACACAGATAAAGTTCAGTATGGCCCAGATGCTTCCCGTCTGAGCACAGTGACGGCATTAATCCACGATAAAACTGCTGCTTATGACTGATGCACCAAACACATATGTAGGTTTAACTTATTTTTGGGATCATTACATTGGCTTGCATATATTTTCTAGAGACTAATGCTAACCTTAAAGAATAAATATTAGGCGTTCTACCATGTTATAATGTTCCTTCATCAGAAACATGCCTGAAGAGGTTTTACTTGCCCTGCATGTTTGGGTAATTTAGCAATCTTTCCCATGCCCTATCCAAACCCTCCTTATGGTAAGCTGTAAGATTCTGTGCATGCTCCACCTGCAAGGCTATGTCACCCATGCTCCAACAATTCTCCATAAATATACAAAAACATGATACAAACCTGATGTGATGGGCGGTAGTTTCATTTGCAGGATGCACACAATATGTGTTGTGATAGTCCTCTCAAGGGGAGTGACACTGAGAGCAAAGGGAAGGGAGACTGAAAATTAAAGTAAAATGAATAAGAGGCATAAGAGAGGGATTTAGCAAATTCTTTAAAATGTTTAAAATTAGTTCTTTAAAACTAGTTCATTGTAACCTAAACCTAAACCCTGACCATACCTAGTTTAAAGGAAAAAGGAGTACAGCGACTGTTTGTCCTTTTTCAAATGCTGCGCAAGCATGAAAAAACCCACCTTCCTGAACATCTCCCACCTCCTCCTTACGCCAAAAACTGGTGCGCCAACGCGACTACTGTTCTCTTTTACTATTATCGTAACTGCAACAACATTCAGAGTTATAATAAAGTTGCTGTGTGAGAGTAATATACCGTATTTTTCGGGCTATAAAGCGCACCGGATTATAAGACGCAGTATCAAATAATATGTCAATTGCTGTCATTGTCCACACATAAGGCGCATCAGATTATAAGGCGCAATAAGCAAAATAAAACGCGTGTTGGATAAATCGAACTTTATTTAGGTAATTTACAATAACTCTCAGTTGTAGGCTAACACAAAAATACAAGTTTAACAGTTGGGTGATTTCGGCATCAAACATCCCCGGATCCCTCTCAACATGCATAGTAATCGTGGCATTTTGGGATCCTTGTACACACACACACGCAGAACTACCGGTCTGTTGCACAGTAGCCCTGTATGTCTGCCAACATATTACTCCTCCTGACTCGCGGAGTAATACGTTATTAGCCGTAATCTGTACAACATAAAATCGGTTTGAGGTTAGTAAACACAACCAAAGGTCATACATAAGGCGCATTGGATTATAAGGCGCATTGTTGATATTTGAGAAAATGTAATGATTTTAGATGCGCCTTATAGTCCGAAAAATATGGTATGCTGTGCAAAATCTTTATTTGCATTTACATATTTAATGAAGCAGTTCACTCCCCATTGCTGCACAGGGCTTGTTACTACCTAGCTACTAATACAACAAGAAGCAGCAAACAGACTTTTTCTTTGCATTGAAAATCACATTTTCAGATGCAGGATATCACACTTTTGTCCTGTCCTGTCAAGCTCTTGGAAATAAAGTATGTTTTCCAATTATAAGCAGAAGTTTCCTGTCCAAAAGTAATTTAGCTCCAAAGTCTCTGAAGCACGAGAGAGTCTAAGCAGAAGTTTCCTGTCCAAAAGTAATTTAGCTCCAAAGTCTCTGAAGCAGACGAGAGAGTCTGCTTCAGTCCCCTTATATTCTCCTTTCAACAACCTCAAAAATTTACTTTCTTTTACGGCAAACTGGTAATGGATTCTTGTCTGTCATTACAACAGATTGTGCAAACTGCGAGAAAGCTACAGCTCAAAAAAGGCTGCATTGGTTTAGTAAACAGCGTCTTGCGCAGTGGGGAGGCAGTTATGCTAGAAGTGTAGGGAGTTTGATTGACAGCCCAACAGCCAATAGATAACAAAGTAGCCTCTTTATCTATTGGTTGTTGTTTATCTGGCCCCACCACCTCCACAGTTGATGGATTTTCATTCTTTTCGTTTTGGTAATTATAATAATAAGGCTGCTACGTGTCTATAATGCTATCATTGACAATTTGAAACATACAAAAAAAAAAAAAATCCTCCATACAACCCTAACCTTTAACCGATCTCTTAATGCCTAAAAGCTGGTTAAATTTCCTCACTTCAGACTGAAGATGATTCAGGGCTTTGTCTGTGCATGTTGGATGACTCGAATCGGTGACA
The DNA here is from genome assembly GCA_000787155.1 of Scartelaos histophorus. Classification (NCBI taxonomy): domain Eukaryota; kingdom Metazoa; phylum Chordata; class Actinopteri; order Gobiiformes; family Gobiidae; genus Scartelaos; species Scartelaos histophorus. The sequence continues at coordinate 3,108 of JACN01090903.1, read as the reverse complement.
TCATCATCGACGATGGAGCCAGACAGTGACACCTCTGGTCAGCCTGACACTTTCCTTCGTATCACACTGACCCCCTCCTATCTTCAAATGCTCTGCACTCTTTGTACCACGCTGTTATGTACTAGTTATCAGATGTTTTATGAATCAATAATTCATAGGCATTTTTTGTGTCACAGACTATTTAGCATGTTTTAGCAGGGTCTTATCAGCGGCCGTTTGTGTTGGCAGTGGTAGCAGTGGACTGTGGACAGAGTGACCGAACATTGTGTGACGTGGGAGGGGGCGGGGCGGATTTGGAGCTAAAACATGTAAACTGTGTGATAAGGATGACAGGGGGACCACAGAGTGGCCCTGTCCTGGCACCAGCACTGGACAGTGGTGTAGACTGTCAGAAGCACACAGGAGCCAGGCATGGAGCAGAAGGTGGAGGAGAGGGAGGACTATATGCTCCGATATAGGGCTGAGACAAACTCATTTTAACACAGTTTAAATAGAGGGCATTACACTTCTATTGGGTATTAACTGCTAGCACATAACATATTTAGATCGCCATGCTAAAACTTCAGAACTGAAGAAGCAGCTTGGATGAGCTGCGAAACGTATTCAACCAAATAACCTTTGTCCAGTCGACAAATTTATTTTCCTTGTGCCATGGATTCTACCTGGACGACTGAGGGATTTTTCACACATGCTAGCACCATGTTATTTTAAAATCATGTTATTTTCTGACAGTTTTTGGCCACTTACTAAAGAGTTGTAAAAATCTGTTTCTAATCCTTTACCTCTACCTATTACAGACAGACCCAGTTGTAGCTTTAGCTGTGTCACTCTGCATTCCTCTGCCTCCTTAAATCATCAAAATGCCTCTCTGAGTCTGAATCCTCTCTACATCACTGCTCTGTTTGTGATTTCTGCTGTCTGCTCCCCTTCTGCTCTCCTGCCACTGCATTTAATAAAGCACATTATTATTGTTATTATTAGGCCCGAGCCCCAGTGGCTGGCGAAAGGCCTATTAGTATCAAAGCAATGCTCCAAATGGCCGAGAAAGGCAATGACGTGACTCGCCCACAGTAACCAGGGACCCTTGCCATCACGTAGCAATGCACTAGAGGTTTCTGAAAATGTATAGTTTTTCGACCAAAATAAAGCCAAACATTGTTCTCGTAGGGGAATACTATTAGGCCCAAGCCCCGACAGGGCGTAGGGCCTATTGCTCTGGCAAGCGCATTGAAATGCCGAGCGTAAGGGCGAATTCGATAGTACGTCGTGCAGCTTCGTCCTCTCACTCGCCCCCGGCATGAACAGCAGTGGCCCAGTAACCCACGCCCAAGGCCTGGGCCATATTTGTGACTGCTAAAATGCTGAAGTCAATAGTAACCCACGCCCAAGGCCTGGGCCATATTTGTGACTGCTAAAATGCATTGAAGTCAATGGGAGGGCGGGGGCAAGTCCGACGTGACGGCGAATGACGAGCGCATATGACCTCGTCATGCCCCAATGACCCCACGGTGACGTGGGGAAGGTCGAGAGCTTTCAAAAAACGTATAATATGCTGTTCTAAAGTCAACGAATATATTGTTTTTGCTTGAAGTATTATTATTTTTAGTATTGTTATTATTATGCTCTTTGAGGGCTAATTTGGCCCCCTAAACACGCTCAAAAACTCACCAAACTTTGCCCAAAATTCAGAAGTGGCGAAAAATTCAATAAAATATAGGTTTCTTGCATGGGGATAAAGAAATGGCGACACAGCGCCACCCGGAAAATTACAAAAAATGACGTCTATGGGAGATGACATCAAATTGGTCATAGAGCCACGAAATTTGGTACACTCATTCGTCATCTGAAGACAAATAAATAATATTGTGGCCACGCCCCCTGACATACCAGAAGGCGGTCATGTTGGATTGAATGTGACATCACCATTTTCGCTCACGTTGCATTTTAACGCACTCCTCTGAAGGTGCTTTACCCACAGGGCTGAAAATCACTGTACGCCATCTAGAGAAGTGGGGCATCAAAGGTTAGCTGAATTATTTTAAAAACTATCACGGTTTATGTGCAGCAAAGCCGCAAAATTCGACCAAAATTTTGGAAAATCTTGAATGTCAAGATTTGCTCCTGTTCACACAGTCCGATCTGGATGAAATTTGAATCACTAATGCATAATCTCAGCCTGAATATAATACACTATAATGTATATGAAAATGTAACACTATGAAATTTGAATCACTAATGTGTGATCTCAGCCTGAATATAATACACTATAAACATATGTAAAGTGAACACTATAGCGCCCCCAGCATATACATGAAATGTCAACATTATCGGATTTGTACCAAATTTGGGAATTAAATTCTAGGCATTATTACGAGCAAAAAAGTAAATTATGGATGTGAAGAATTTTTCACCATTGGCTAGTAGGGGCACAATGACTCACCCAAAAAATATTTGAAAAAATATTACACGCACATGCTTTGCCTGATTGTGCTGAAATTTGAATCAATAATGCATAATCTCACCGTGAATATAAGCATATTAAAAGTGTACACTGTAGCACCCCCTAGCAAGGTATAGATGTCAACAATATCAGATTTGTACCAAATTTGAGATTTATATTCTATACATGACTCGGAGCAAAATAGTATATTATGGAAATGGGGAATTTTTCTTCGATGGCCAGCAGGGGCGCAATGACTCGTAAAACCGTAAAAATATTTTTACAAATATTACACGCACATACTTTGTGAGATTGTGCTAAAATCATGAATGTGTGCTGTTGGCTGGAATAGAACACACTATAAACGCATATGAAAAGTACACTAAAGCGCACCCTTGAATAGATAAATGTTAAAACATTATCGGATCTGTACCAAATTTTGGAATTAAATTCCATGAATGCCTAAAAGCAAAAACATATGACTGACATGGATCATTTCACAGTTGGGGCCAGGAAAGGGCACAAAGACTCTTGAAAGTAAGGGTTAGGATTAGGGTTGGGGCTACTGTTAGGGTTACGACTCAGGATAGGCATAGCGTTAGGGTTGGGGCTAAGGGTTAGAGTCGTGGTTGGGGTTTATGGTTAATAGGGTTAGTGTGGGGTACAGC
>KN487680.1:16428-60174 GCA_000787155.1 Scartelaos histophorus | reverse complement strand
CAAGTGTTTTCCCTTTTTTTTTTTTTTTTTTTAAATCTATCAATTTTCAGTGTGTTTTTGCATGAAGTAAAGTTGATGTCTTTGTACTGCTTTAGTATCGTAGCATATGTTTTGCAGAATCTCTTTCAGTCTCAGTGTGTCTTTGGGCAAGGCACTCCATCCACCTTGCCTCAGTGTGTGATATACCTCAGTGGATAAAGTAATTGTGTCCACAGGAAGTGTTATACTGTGCATGTTTGCATGTGACCCATCCTTTGCTGCTGGAAGCAACATCCAGATCTTGAACCTTGAAACAGGTCTTACAATTAAGAGACGGAGCCTATAGCAGAAAAGTTACATAATGGACCTTGAATCAATAACTTTATAAACACAGGCCTAGAGATAAAGTTCTCCATCTTCCTTAACAACAAATTTCACATGTGACTAAACCCTGCACAATTAAAAGTCGCAGGTGTAGAATCAAACTTTTCCAGGTCTAAAATTATCTCACAGAAGTAGGAGGAGGCAGCCTGAGGTGCTGTGGACCTGTCTGAGCACGCTCCTCATTCTCGCCTGCTGCAGCAGGAGCCACGCACACAGCCCACTTCCTGACGGGCAGCTGTTCAAAGGTGCTTTACTCCAGCTCCATGTGAGACACTCAGAGACATACTGTACAATAAACAGCCCAGCTCTGCTCACAAATCACACACACTGACACATATTCATTTGCCTTCACCACTGTACAGATGGGCCGAGCTCTGCACAAAAGTGCAGATAAGTCGTGAATTACGTGCACATTAAAAACGTTGGCCGTGATTTGCAGAGGTGCTGAGACAAGATATAGAGCCACAGCTGCTCTGTGTGTGTGTGTGTGTGTGTGTGGTATGAGTGTGGGGGGCAAACAGCATCCTGCATGGATGGCACATTTGTTTTGCATGTGATTTTTATGGAACTATTACTTAGTGTTTTACACACATGTTTGGAGCCTTTTGTCATATCTGGTTTAAGTCCTGTGTCCTGCAGCCAAGTTTACCTTGAGTTGTGAAGAAACCTTTCTGTTTGTTTGTTTTTCTTAGAAAATCCTGAATATGCAAAGTTTCTGGTTCTTCCCGTGTCTGGGTGGGTTTCCTTCAGGCTCTCCAGATTCTCTCACTCACCAAAAACCTGCAGAATAGCAGAAATCTTCCAGCGAGGTGGTCCTGAACAAGCCCACAGCTGCAGATCTGGGGTCACCCACTGCTCCTGACAGGTTGAATCAGCAGCACTGAAGGCTGGGTACAGAGGACGACACTGTGTTGTCTCAGAGAAATGTCTCCTCTGTATTTAAAATCTTTCAAGAGTGCCGGGGACACCAGCACCCAGGAACCTGTAGATCGTGAGAAAGGTTTGATATAGTTTCAGTCTTTTCACTCTCTAATCAGAAACAGCAATCACATCACCCAGACACAGTTCATGGATGATTTGGCTGGTAATGATACTATACGATCGATACTTGACACATGATTCACAGTCCGATAATAATAATTGCACAAAATTCCACAATACATTATTATTTATACAAACCAAATACACTTGAACAACAGTGTCTCTGTTAAAGCTGTGAATATGTCGAGTGTATTGCATAAACAAGTTTCCTTTCTCCACAATAGTCCACAATAACAATACTATAATGATCACAAAATGTATTATCACTATCTATTTTAAACATCCAGTTTCTCTGCAATGCTCCAAATGGCCTTAAGCCAAGTTACAATGTAAAAGTGTAAGATGGTGACAGACAGATCTTCATTCACTCATTTCTTGTGTCATATCGGTTCACTGGTTTGTGGCAAGAAAGTTTTTTCACTGAAAGCATGTATAAAAAAAAAGAATTGCATCCAAACCATTACAATAATTAACTTGATAATGTTAAGGCATGTCCATTATGGGAAATGAGAATCAGCCTGCCAGAGAACACAGGAGGGAATTATAATTGGTAACAGAGAGTACGTTTTCAGGAGCGCTTGTCCAAAAAAAAACATTATTTCTCCACTGAACAGCAAGAAATGTTCAGTTGAGGTACATTCCACACTTCAGTGCAAGGATCGCGTGGATCTCGTGTAAAATACCATGTATGCAGTGACCTTTGACCTCTTACTGGAAATTATGCAACTGAAAATACCTTTACTCTATCCATGTGTAATGCTCCGTGTCACCTGAGACATTTTAGATCACACATGGGTTACCAATATTTATCGCTCTATACACTAATAACTAAATACTATTACGTCCAACCAGGCATGAGGTGATTTAATGATTCAAATTAAAGTATTTAGAGAAAATTGTAGCTGCTTTGTAACTCAATATAAAGTCATATGCTCACTTGAGGTGTATCAGTACCAAAAAATATACTTAAATTAACTGTTGAGTGTAAAATAAAACAAAAATATTCAAGTACAAATACAAAAAATAAATAAAAATGGCTGATTGACAGTAAAAAGGTTTATAGGTAATAACTTAAAGAGTGACACACAGCATATTTATATCACCATGTTACCTTTTATTGTACTAAAAAGACTGTGTTCAATAAAAATAATCACATAAATCATTCCCGTTATCTTTCAGAATCTCCCCTCTCTTTACTCCCCGTGCAAAGTCACTCCTCTTTCAAAGCACTATCACAACACAATCACATCATATCAGGTTTGTCGAGTCGTTGTGTTCAGTTCTGTATCATGTTTTTGCATCTTTATGGTGAATTGTGGCGTGGGAGCGTGGGTGACGTAGACTTACAGGTGGAGCTTTGCACACAATCTTAGAGCCATAAAAAGGGCCTGGGAGATTGCTAAATTACTCAAACATGCATGGATGAAATCTAAAACCTCGTCAGGGATGTTTTTGATGAGATTATTACATGGTAGAAAGCTAAAATAAACCAAAAAATGCATAATACCCCATAATAATTAGCCTATATTCTAAAAATTGTGAAAGTTGTGCAGTTTTTTGAGCAGTGATGTCAAAAGATGAAAACATCTTTATAAATTTACCCTAAATTACCAAATGCAGTTTATCCCATGCATGGATGAAATCTAAAACCTCGTCAGGGATGTTTTTGATGAGATTATTACATGGTAGAAAGCTAAAATAAACCAAAAATACCCCAATACCCCATAATAATTAGCCTGTATTCTAAAAATTGTGAAAGTTTTGCAGTTTTACCCTAAATTACCAAATGTAGTTTATCTCATGACTAAGTATTATCAAATTGCAAAAGACTACAAACGGAAGCAGTAGTGTGGTGTGTGGGACTGTGGGCTTATTGTGCCAGTCGGAGCAGAGGCTCCAGCTCTGAGGCGCTGCACTCACTGACATGTCTCCACAGATCTGCAGCGTGATAAGCCCCAGTGTTGACACAAGGTGCACCTGTTACTCACAAACCTCCTTCACTAAAGTTAGACCAGTGAACATCTACTACAGACCACAGAGACAACACTGCCGCCTTTGGGTGCCACTGGGGTACTGCAGGATAGAGATGAGACAAGAGATTAAAACTTTTTTTTGGTCTTTTTTCCAGTCAATCTAATTCAAAAAGTTAAGTTTTAATAACTTTTTGGAATAATTTGCACTCTGCAATCCTAAGGCATGTTACATCAACTTCATATAACATATAGGCTACTTCAGTTGTTTTTTTGAAGCTTTCTACCACGTTATAATGTTCTTCCCTCATCAAAAACCTGCTTAAAGTGGTTTTATATGTAATTTAGTGATCTTCGGTCAGTGAATACAGCATTTTTGCAAACAATAAAAGGTAACATGGTGATCTGAATGTGTTGTGTTTGCAGTTAGTTGGCCTATTTCATAAAAGTATTAAGCGAGAACCACTTGTACTTTGTTCTTTTAACCACATTTGTTTATCCCTTTCCTTTCTTTCTTTATTTCTTTTCACAGCTCTAGGAAACAAACTGTGCAATTGTTCAGTTATTGTGAATTTGAACAGAGACTTGTTCCACTGTTATGCAACATCTATATTTAACCCTCTCAGTGTGAGCGTCTTTGTGACTTGTCTGTGTAAAACAAAGGACCAGTCCATCAGGCTCTGTCAATGCAGCAGTCTGCAGTCTGCCATTGCACCTTCACTGTGGCTCGGCTTAAACATGAAGACCCACATAGCTCAGGTCTTGTTTAGACAATAGTAAGACAGTGTTCACATGGGACTAAATCAGGATAAAGCTGGACTACAAAATCATAGCCAAGACCTTGGTTAAACCAGGACAGGAAAGGGAGCAAACCGAGTATACAGTGCATCCAAATCAGGATCAAGTTACACTAGATAGCAAACAACAGGTGATTTGTGGATATTTTTAGGAACAGCCATTAAACGCAGCAATTACTTAGCGCTCTGAGTGTTTATCCATTCACTTAAAGCTCCTAAATTACACAAAATTGACTTTTATGAGCTTTAAGTCATATTATAATGTGTTACCTCATCAAAAACACCCTGAATTATGTTTTGTTTCAGTCACACATCTCTGAATGATCCCTCCTGTCTACATCTCCAGAGCTCAAAATGCTCCGTTCCACCTTGTGATGTCATGAAGTGGTAGTTTTCAGGTTAACAGCTCCTTTTACCTTGAGTTCAGAATGAAGTGTGGCGTTTCCAGGGTGGAAGTCACACGAATGATTCTACACATTGATTCACACAAACAACATGTAGTGCTTTGTGTTTTAAACTTGTGTGAATAAAACAAAATGCAACTTCAGGTCTGTTTTTGATGAGGAAACAACATAATAACATAAAATAGCCTTATGTCTGCCTTTTAAAGCTTTTCCCACAGTTTCACAAACTTTTTTTCTGGGGACTCATATTTTAAAAGTCACAAACCTTCACGACCAAGTCAATAAACATTATTTGTAAATCACAAAATAAAGGTGGATTGAACTATAATTAGGATATTTTATTTTTATTTTATTTTTGTTGACTGAGTGATTTTGTCTCTTTGAACAATTAGTGATTGAACCAGCAATAAAATGTATATGTAGCCTATAAAATGTGGAGTCTATTTGGACATTAAACGTACCCATTTTTTTTCCAGGCAGATAGTAAACAGATAATTGGCTGACTCACTTGCTCTCTCATGTTTCAGAACTGTATAATGCAGACCCACAGGTATGGAAGATAATTTGTTCCATCAGATTTTGAATTTTAAACACCACTGAATTTCTCACTTTGAATTTTTTAAATCTGAAAAAAAAAATTTGAATATTTTTTTTTTCAGAATTTTAGCTGCTGAAATTTTAAGTGTACTTTTTCAATATGTTTCAAATTCAAAATAAAATGTCACCTTTAGATATTCAGTGTGTATTTCCAAGCCCCGAAATTCAACAGTTAAAATTCAAAGTGTAAAATTCACAATAAAAAAAATATGCAGCAAAGATCCAAGATGTCAAGGCAGAAGCAATCGATCCAGAGTGAGTGAGGAGGACAGAGGCTGTTTCCTATTGGCCGTTCTCATCTGTGGGCGGGGTTTGAGGTTTGGATGAGGCTAATTCTGGCCAATCAGATCGCTTCACTGCACCATTTCCTGTTTCTTACTAAAGTTCAGTTCAATTTGGATCGATTACTTTGGCCTTGGCATCTTGGATCATTCCTGCAAATTTTTTTACTGCGAATTTTACACTCTGAATTTTGACCGCTGAATTTGAGAACTCGAAAATGTCTATGCTGAAGGTGAAATTTTCATTTTGAATTTGAAACACTTTGAAAATGTACACAGAAAATGTCAGCAATTAAAATTCAGTATAAACATAATTCAAACGTGTTTTTTCACAGTTACAAAAAGTGAGAAAAGTGAGAAATTCAACGGCGTTTAAAATTCAAAATCTGATTAAACAAATTATCTTCCATACACATGCAGATCGAGAAAAGGCAACCCCAAAAAATCTTTTGCGACCCACCTGAGGATCATGATACCCGTCATTTGGAAACAAGGCTTTAAAGGGCATTGCCTCGATCCCATCTCCAAACAATGTGACTTGATAAGACACTACAGACCAGAAGGTTGTTTTAGTTTTTTTTTTCTGTTTTACATTTTATTGTTTTCCATGATGTGCTGAAGATTGCTACAGTCTTATGCGCTGAGCTGTAACATCAGAAACAATCTTACAAGCATCAGTTCATGTGGCACAACCCCAAAGAATCTCCTTACAAAAAAAGTACATATCAAATTACAGTCATCGCCAGTCTTTTGGAAATTACAATCTCAGTCAAATATTACAGCAGTGAAATGCCAATCTGTTAAAGGTGCAATATGTAACTTTTCTAGGGAAGGGTACAATATATTTGTGTATATTACTACCTTGAATGTTCCAAAATAAGGCATTAAGAACATTACGAAGCCAATTACAAGTTTTATCTGCTAGTTTTTTCAGTACAAATGATTAAATTTAAGTGCAAAATAGGAAAGTGTAATAATTAATGCCCCACTTTGGAATATTCCTGGCAAAACAATAGCATTTCCCAGTAGGTGACAGAGCTCTCCACCAGAAAAGCTTTTTATCTTTTGGAAAAGATGCAGAGGAAAACATGTGTAATTAGACAGGCCTAGGAGTTTGGTCACAGCACAAATACAAGACGCAGCATTCTGACAAAAGTTGCTCTGATAATTTGCTGAATATCTCACCAAACTCTCCACCTCAATTTCACGTGATGCCATAAAAGTTCACGATAGATCATATATTTTGTCAGTATAAATGTGCAAATTGTTCCAGACGAGTTAAAATACATGAGGAGTCAGGTGCGTCTTTCTCCAGTGCACCGCAGTGGAATTGAAATTGCAATTTGAAAAAAATAAGAAAAAATGGCTAACATAGGCTAAAATACATGTGATTCTTGTATTAGTTTAACAGTCTTCTTTCAAATTCTCCCTGGATGTGTTTAAAGTTTGCACTGTGAGCTGAATAAATGATTTGACAACATCCACTTCAAATCTAATCTCCATCACAGAACTTCAAAATTGCAAGTTTTTCAAATAGGATGCAACAACTGAAGAAAAGCCATGACTCTACACGCAATACAGAAAATCGCCAAAAAACATGAGAAAAGTACAAGCCAGATTTGACAGCATTCCTCGTGAATTCCATCTTTTGTTACGCTTCTGCCACAAATACGTATTGATGTTTTGGTCGACTGGTCTTGTGCACAGAATTTTCATTATTGAGATTTCGGTTACTCTGGGGAAAATAACGAGCTTGTTTCCTCAGCAGGGATCCTCATGCTTCCCTTTGAAATGCAAAACAGACGCTCTAGAAAATGCCAACAGAGTGCAGAGGTACAAAAATCTGGGTACACCTACAATCAAAGTACTTTCACTTTCTGTCATATACAGCGTAGACATAAGCCTAGACGATGCTACATACAAAACAATGCAAAAAATATATAAAACTTACATTACAATGCATGTACAGTGATTTTACATGTAACCGCCAGCAAAACTGCTTGGCTTTGGTTATTAACTCTCCCCTTATTCAGCAATCAAAACCAAAAATCAAGGTTTTTAAGGTGGTCAATTCGATACTGCATAGTTTTATGTGGGGTCGGGGTGGGTTAGCAGGGTTAGGTTGATTCTTGTATTAGTAGCAGTTCATATTTCAGTCTTCTCTCAAATGTGGATGCTCCTGGACGTGTTTAAAATGTGCAATGCGAACTGAATATTGTTTTTTAAAAAGCGTATCTAATCACAATTGCCACACCTGTCACATTTAGATATTTTCCAAACTTGTTCGACTCTAATGTAAAGTTATATGTTTGATATTATAATTAGAAAGCCATCTAATTGACTGAAAATACAGGCATATAGTTTTCACAGACTAGTGCCATTTAATCAAACTATATTCAATAAGCACAATTTGCCATATTTGTAGTTTTGTTCGATACGGTAGACATAGATTGTGTCTCACGGACATAAAGAGCAAGGCTGAAGTAACATTCATTGAAGCAACATTTTTTGATGTCTATCTAGAAGTACCTAAATACAATCTGGTCGGAAAAAGACAACGGTTTTAGTTTTAGTGCGAGTTTCAAGTACAGAAGCATCACTGTGAAAGTCCAGACTAACTAAATAAATTCAAGGCATTTCAGAAACAATTTTATAACATCGATATATTACAATCTGTGTTGAGAAAGAAATGAGAATTATTTTTAAACCGTGATGAGATTTACAAGATAACACACTTTCTCTTTAAAATGTGCATGTTTTCCAATGAAGATTTAAAGTGTGTACTACGTAACATTTCTGGTGTAGATTCTGCCATCAGCCTGTCTCCATGGAAACGTTCTTGCTTTGCACTAAACGTATCTTCAGTATGTGATGCCACAATGCTGAATTATAGGTCAGATCTGTGGAGAGGTGTGGTGGCCTCCCTTGCTCACAGTAAGAATGCTTATTTGTCCTAAATTGTTTTTTGTAGCAATATTATCTTTGCAAGAAAAGTGACATAGTGTATCTTTTTAAACCAGTATATTAACTCACACTAACTAAACGTGTGTTTACGATTATTCTTTTGTGTAATGAGTAACGAGAGCACTGTATTAACAAAAGCATTTTGAAGTTTTGTAACCAATCCCATGACACAAAAATGTACACAGGCTCTAATCATTATCGCTTAAAGGATGAATCACTGTAACAGGTTTGCTGGAGCAGTCGGACACACTCACAAGGTGCACACTTTGGAGAACATTGCTTAATTCTAACATTATTGAATAATGGATTCTACCTGGACGACTGAGGGATTTTACACACATTATTGAATAAAACAATTGTATTACTTTCTAAATATCTCTCATTTCATTCTGAACACAGTTTGTACATGTCAATAATAGAAGTGTGTGCATATTTGCCTATTTTAAGAGGTTGGTTGCCCGTGTCTGAATGGTGACTCTGCGCGGTGGTGGCTCTTCTATGTTTCTATTGGCTATCAGGTCCTGCAGCTGGAGAGCTCCGCCCCCAATGAAGCAGAAGGCGGGGCAAACAGGGGCAGAGCAGTCCAGGGGCCCGTTCCAGAGCATCCGCAGTGAGTGGGCGTCATAGAAGGTCACCCGGCCTTTGTCACAGTCCAAACAGACCCCCAGGCGAGGGGGCAGAGGAGCCGTGAGAGGGTGGGACAGGGAGCCGTGACCACTGCTGCTGTGAGAGAGCACTGCCCCCTGGCTGTGACTGTCAGCATGACTCTGAGTGTGGCCCTGAGGCAGCAGGATCTTCCCCATGCCCATCGTCAGGAAGCAGAAGGTGGGACAGTCCTGAGCATCCTCTGCACCACTGTCATGGCCACTGTCTGGGTCACAGCTAAGGGTGGGCACAAGGAACAAATCAGAAAATATATACACTCATATTTACATAATTTTAACATTTTTGCTCTTATATTTGTTCTTGAGAAAATAAAGCCACAGTTTTCTTCATAGAGCACCCACAGAGAATATATAACAAATTGCAATTTCAAATATTGCAGCAGTGAAATGTGTTAAAGGTGCAATATATAACTTCTCTGGGGGAGGGTACACTAGCTTCACTCATGAGGTTGCCTATATATTATTGCCTAGAATGTTCCAAAGTGTAGCCAAAAAATTCCAAGGTGTGGTCCAGTGTAATGTGACTGTGAAGATTTGGACTTTGGACCAAATTCAGGAAGTTAAAATAAACTGCAGAAGAAATCAAAAGTGGAAGTGGCACTTGAGAGGCTAAAATAAAAGGGCTATTTACCGAGGGCTGGCGATGTCCGGAGGAAGGTGAAACCACTCCTGAAGTTTGGTCTCCTGTCCCACTCCTATCTGTATGAGACAGAACGGTCTTAAAATGTTACAAACACACCAGTCAGTTATTTATTAATCCCCTCTTACCTTCACAAGGTAAGATCCTGGCTCCACTGAGCATGCCCAGTAGTGTCTGCCCTGAGTCACAGAGAGGTCAGCCACCAGCAGGTCAGAGGTCAGGTGACAGGAAGTGAGAGCTCGATCGGCCGCCTGCAGCAGAGACATTCCTGGGACGCTGCGGGCATAAGTCAGTCCTTTACCCAGAGCCAAGCGGTCAGCGTGGAGACCCCAGCGAGAGTCCAGAGAGAAACTGAGGACTGAACACAGGCCAAGAACACATTCATCAGAGTCAAATAATGACTTATGTTGTATTTTCATGCAAATAACACTGTGTCATTCTATATAAAATATAAAGCAGAACATTATTAACAGGGTGAATATTAACTTTCATAATTCAGTTCATTTAGCTCTAAACAGACAGCTACAGATCACTTTTAACTTATTTTCTTTAATTTAATCATGTGGCCTTGTACTAGTTCTGATATAGAGCAAAACACACGATTAAGAAAATAAGCAATATTGTCCTAACTATTCCTTTTTTTGTATCAGTACTTGTTCAAAGTAGTATCTAGATTTGATACTAGTTGTAGCATCCTTTAGTATCTGTGCATTGATTCTTTTGACATCCCTAAACAGGAGCCCACTCACCAGGGGCAGGTGGGGTGTGCAGATACACCTCTTCACTGTACTCTCCAAATCCAGCCTTGTTGCATCCTCTGACCCGGAGCACGTACACACTGTCCATCTGCGGCCGCTCGATCACTGCTGACGTCCCTCGTACTTCGTCCACGCGCTGCCACGACGCCGCAGAGTTTGGCGACCCGGTGCCCCCCCATGTGGCTCCAGTGGCCCCTGAGCGACGTTGGTATTCCACAGAGAAATGCCAGGCTGGGGCAGAGTCCTGCGGCAGGCGCCAGCACACAAACAGCTGGTCATAGGCTAACGTCTTCTGGGTGTCGATGACCGGGGCGAGAGGGGCTGCAGGGGGAAATGTAGAGGGCAATAATTCATTCAGTGCAAAAACAGTGTTATTTTAAAACTCATGGAGCCTTCCAATGTACTCTTGGACTGACAGTCTTTTCAAAAAACAAAACTGCTTTAGTGCAATTACATTATCCAGCTATTAGGGCTGCGACAATTAATCAGAATGAATCCACCATAAAATAATTGTAATACTACTTAACTGGAATATACTGACTGTAAAAAACATAATTGATTATTAAATCAAAATGTATTCATAAGTAATACACTTCATTGGCAAACAATCGCAATGCAGAAGCCTTCAGTTACTATATTTCAACCTTTATTTGGTTAGTGAATGTTAAGGCCTATTGTCTTTCCCTTATAATATCTGTTATAACAACTACTATTACTACAAATGTTCAAACAAGTGAATATTGTGAATATTTAACGCACACAAACAATGTGAAAGCACCAACCCTGTATGAAATTCACATTGCTGATGAGTTTAACTTCTCTGGATGCGTCAAGGTGAAAGTTTCTGAACGAAGGGTCGGCCGAGAGGGTGAAACTCTGGAGGTTCTCTATGGCTTTCACCAGTCTGCAGGACAAACAGAATATCAGCTTTATTTTTTTTTATGTCATTTTTGTAAACCTGAAAAGCTACATAGTGCAACTTTATAAATAAATATAGTTATTATTTTCATTGAATGGATTTATTTGTCAAAAAATGCTCAATCTTAAGGTATTCAAACATAAAAGAACATATTTTATTAAGTGCAAATGTAGATTTTTCACTTCTTTCCCTGCACTTGCCTGTTGTGTGTAACTCTGGCCGCCTGCACAAAGCATGGAGGGTCTGTCTCTCTGAGCAGCTCGTGGGTGAAATTGACGAGTCCTCCACTCTCATGTAAACCGCGGCGTTCTGACACCTGCCCCGACAGCGCCTCCTGTCTGCGGCTGCGTGTACCCTCCAGGGCCTGGGCCAGAGCCGCCTGACGCTCAGACACTGCGGCCCCCAGCTCACGGACACTCTGCACCAGGTACTGCATCGCCACAGCGCTGTTGGCCTAAGCGTACAACCACATTCAGTAGTCCCAGGTTTATAAACAGAACTCACTGTTAATATTCACATGATACACAATATACAAGAACTCAATCAATAAAAATCATCAATCTATTTTACCTCCATTTGTTTGATTGTGGCCTCGATTTGGGCAATCTGGCTCTTTATTATATCTTGGTTTGCCAGAATGAAATTGGCCTGTTTAGTGACTCTGTCCTGAGAAACAAGCAAACAGGTTTAAGTTTAAAACTAATGTTTTGTATCAGGGGTGCAGTGCACCTAGTACCTTTAGAGCCTGGTAAGCCTCTGCTATGGGCATTACTTTGTGCCCATGGTGAACGCGTCGGAGCTTACAATACTGGCACAGGAGCTTCTGGCAGTGACGACAGTACCACTGCATTTTCTCATGCTCGTGAACTGTGCAGGTCAGAACCTACAGCAAAGAAAAGATTCTGTGTGAGACCCAAGAAAACTCTAAAATCCCAAACCTAAATCTCTCTAACCTTTGGCCGAAAGTTGTTTGTGGGTAAAATGTGTTCATGTTGAGCTCGGGGCGTGCCCCAGGGGTGATAGAGTTTGAAACATTCATTGCAGAAGTTGGCTTTACAGTCAGCACAGCCCTTCGTGGCCTCCAGAGACTGTGGAGGCTTACAGAAGCCACACATGATGGCCACACTCCCCAGGCTGATAGTGTGTCTATACCTACAAGGAACACAGGGGAAGAGAGATAAAGAACAGCCTAAGACCTGTACACCTACAGCACATACATCTAAGTTTGTCCTGCTTTACTTTCCATAGTTATGGCTTCTACTCTTTAACTGCCTGACCTGAATACGTCACCAGCAGCTGTCCTGTTAGAGCTTCTTGAGCAGTGAAACATCACATTAGTTTGACCTGTCCAACAGAGACCTGCCTCAAGGCAACAGCTGCACCTCCAACCTGCAGCCACAAAACCCATAACAGCCACAATAACATACTTACTATTTCTGAACACTTTTACTGCTGTGGAACTGGGACAGAAGACAGTTGTCAGATTTTATGACTCTTTTTGTATAAATAGTGATACTGCAGTCTGTCTCCCTCTGTCTGTCTCTCTCTGATAATGGGTTTTACAATGAATCACCATCTGACAAATGAGTTTCCTTCTTCAGCAGCAACACATCAACTAAACTTTCTACTTTTCTACCTCACTGCGCACTAATTACATTGTTTTTGCTTTTTGTTATGTACTTGATTTGTTAGGGAAACATTGGCATACAGCATATTTTAATACTGCTCCAGTAACAGTAATAACTGTAGATGCTTTACCTCTGCACAATACGTTCTAGTGTGAGGTTACGTAGGCACTCAGTGAGACCCCTCTCTCCCAGCTCCACGTCCTGCTGACATGAGGGGCAGGGGAACAGCATCGGGGGGCCAGTGTCCTTCCTCCGCCGCCCTGGATACGACCCACACACTGCACCAGGAAACAAGACAACTCATCCTCACTCAAACTCACTTCACATATAAACTAGACTATAGTAGCTAGAGCTAGAGCTACATATCAATAAAGCTACAGTGATGCACGGTATCAGCTTTTACCTTCTTGTCTAGTCTCTGTATTTCCTTGTTCACTTTAATATGAGACTGACAACATCAAGGATCAACAACTTTTATTTTTCACAGGTTAAACACCAATTACGGGTTTAACCTAATATAATATTAAGCACTTCACTTGGAAAGTTATGTTGGACTGATTCAAGAATTGGACTGAAAAAGGCCCAAATCTAACTACTATGACTTACATATTTACAGTTGAAGGTGTAACTTTTATGGTGGATGGAAAGCCAGCAGCTTGTGTCCATAAAGATGATTTTGCTTTGCTACCAGCATTTACCAGCAAGTTAAATGTCATGTCCTGCAGAGATCCTATAACTAAACCTATAAAATGTAACTAATTAAATGACACATGACACTTGGCCTGATAATTATAGAGGACTACCTGTTCTGAGGATATGCTCCAGGCGGTCTGGTGTCCTGGGTGGGGGTCTGCGTCCTTGTCGAGGAGAGCGAGTGTTGGGTGTAGAGGCTGGAGAGAGGGGCTCAGGAGGCAGATCTGGAGGAGGGTAGCCTCTCTGTACTAAGACCTCCGCGGCACACAGGAGACACACACTGTGCTGGCAGGGCAGGAGAATGGGCTGCTTCACAATCCCATCACACACAGGGCAGTGCAGCTCCTTCTCCATGCTCCTCATGCTCGACTGCAAGTTAAATGTACAATCTTTTAAATCAAATTTTAATGATGAATAGATGACTGATGATTGTGTTTTTGTTATGACCGGTATTATCTCAATCATGTAGCTAAGCCTATTAATCTTAGTAAGATATAAAATAATATGTTACTCTTGTATAACTGCTTGACTGCAAGATAAATATAAAATCTGTGTTCAAAAGGTGTATTTCCTGACTGGTTAATTACTGTCGCTTCCTGTTGGCAATCAGGAAATTACTATTTTTGGTAAGATATTAACCTATATAATCTAAAAAGTGCACAAACAACATAAAAGGGTAGCATATGGGGTTTCTTTAAATAGATCTTTCTTTTGCTCAAAATAAGGATGCTGAGGCCTGGTCCAGCGTCACAGCCCTGCATCCCGTCTCTATGACAACCCGCATCAGCACCGGTCTGTGCGACGGTACAAGCTTAAAATGATGAAAATAGATTACAATATTTATTTGACTGTGATTTCTCGATAATCGTTAGATATATTTTATATTTGGGTCAATATATTTGTGTCCCTGGCTTCCTGTTTGAGACATCTACTTCATTAGCCGTGTGATGCGTACAGCCTAAAGGTTAAATAATCGAGAAGACCTCAAGCCGAGGTAAAATAACGATTGGATTATTATTCCTACTGGATGTCTAATATTTCTGCATCGTAAATAAAAGCATATACAAACCAGCGCGTCCATGATAGACGCAAATGCTTGTAGTTCTGCCTCGGCCATGCTTCGGTCTTGTCGGCTAATTTCCTCCACACACTGCAGTCTCTGGACTATCACTGGGACATATGGACATATGGTCGTATATCTGGCTCTCAGCAAGAAAAACCTGTCCAAGAGAAAGTGAACCAAACCAGCGCACAGCTCTGGTGTCTCCGTGCGCTATGGGCTATGGCACACACCGAGCTCTACCATTTGTTCATAAAGCACCATCTGAGGATGGGGCATTGAAGTGTAGGGATGGAGGCGGGATAAATAAAATATTCAAATTCCAATATCAGCGCCCAGACCATAAAACAGCACTTTGTGTCAATAAAACAAATTAAATAAAATGTGTTTAGCGCGTGCATATATAGTGTTAAAGTGTTAAATAATTTAATGCACATGAATAAAATGAAAAACGTGTGGTAATTTGTTTCAGTTTCCCATTTTGCCACTAGATGGCAGTGTGCATTAGCGGTCCGTCCCTTTATCTGTCCGTGTCCGGAAACAAAATTAAATATATGATGTTTCTAGCCGGTCCGAAGTATGTGACGCATCATTCTCGCGGTTGTTGTAGCAACGGGGGACGCGGTGCGTCTTCTGCTGTTTATTTTGTCAAGAAAAACGAGGACTGACTAAACTGTCTTAAGACAGTTATTCACCCAACGTGACGTACGTCCTCTCGGTCTTTCAAAAATAGTCCTGATTTACTTTTCGGAAGGTCAAATGAGCTTTACGGTCTAGTGTAGAAATATAAGATTAGCTCGCGTTAATGGTTTAACATGTGCGCCGTTAGCAGCCTGGTCCCTGCGCGCTTCCTCACCATCACTGCGCACCTGGTCATCGTCATCACCATCTTCTGGTCAAGGGTAAATCTTAGGGCTTAATAACAGCAGTGTTCATGAGCAATATAAAGTTATAGTGTTGACCCTCTGTGTGTATTGTTTACAGGACAATAACGTAAAGGCTTGTCTTCCTTTGGAGTACACACAAGAACAATATGAGGAGGCGGACAAAAGGTAAGACAAACATAAACACACATCTGTCTCTGGGCCTTGGCCTCATAGCTTCATCATGTCTTCCCTTCCAGGTTGGTGGTGGGGCTGGCGGTCACACTGGGCCTGTTTGCCATCGAGCTGGCAGGTTTCTTCTCAGGAGTGTCCATGTTCAACAGCAGCCAGGGACTCCTGTGTATCCTTATCAGATCTAACAGACCCAGTTCACATAATTTAGTTTTTTGTTTTCTCGGTTCATTACGCAGACTATGCCAAAGGTATTTGCTTTATTTCCATGACTCTTAGTCTCTCAATGTGACTTGTTAACACCGTAGCGATTGGAGTTCATGCCAGTGCCTCAGTAGCTCTTCTTTTCTATCTGTTTGAGCAGTGGGAGTGTAGCGTCTACTGGTGGATCCTTGCCATTTGCAGGTTGGTAAATAGTGTATAATGTAAATGTTTCCTAAAGTTATTATTTTTCCTGACAAACCTCTATACCAGCCCTGGCTGTGCACTGCAGTGCATCCGTCTCCTTGTCATTTTTTGTGTTTGAAAAGTGGGAATGCTGGACATACTGGGTTATATTTGCCTGCTGCAGGTGTGTGTACAAGTGTTGATTTATATTATAAAATGTAATGTTGTACTGTCTATTTAATTAAACAAGAGTCTAGCCTTCTGTCAGACTGCTCAGTATTTGATGTGTGGCATTAACTGCTCTTGTGTGTTTTATGTGTTGCAGTGTCCTTCCAGCCTGTGTGGAGATTGCGTTGTTTATCGCTGTGTTTGGATTTAAGAAAAAGGCTTCATAGTTACATTTATCAGTAGGAGATCTTTTAATATTTTTATATCTGCTGTCAGCAGCATTGTCTACAAAAATGTTCGATATGTCACTCACTCCTTGTGTAAAATGCACTGTTTTGTAAAAAATAAATCCAAATGGATGACTCTTCTTACGTTTTTATGAGAATATTGTTACATACATTTCATTCATCCCTTTTTCACTCACATTGTCAGTAAGTATAGTGTATCAATTCATCAAGAGCATGAAAAAAATGATGACTACTGCCACTGCAATGAACAACTGAAAGAAATTATATTATATTCAAGGGTGATGGGTCCTCAAAATGTTGATTATAAATAGAAAGCTTAAAATCATGATTGTATAACATGGGACACTGGACGGACTGACAAACTGAGCCGTAAAGCTGGTCACGTGATCGCTGTTATCAATTTAAAAAAAGTTTGTCTAAATCTGAGTCTAATAGTACGTGTAAGTGTATTTAAGTGTATCACAAGTGATACTCATAAACACACACACACAGGTGCAGCCACAGAAAGACATTTATTGTAGTTTGTGCCTGAATGATAAACACTTAAATCACGCACTGGTTTAATGTTTAATGTTTAATGTTGGAGTTGGCCCCGCCCCCTGGTCCGTCCGCTCTTCTGCTCCGGGTCGCGGGTTTGGTTCCTGGAGCCGGTGAAGCCTTTAGCCCAAAGAAGTTTCATCTTTTCACACCATTCCGAGTGTTTTTTGTGCTTTAAAATGGGTATGTATTACATCTAATATTCTACCATTAAACTGTGCTAAATTGACATAATTCTGACGTGTCTAAACGTGATGTTTGCTTCGTCTGAATTTGGACTCGCTCATCAAATCTCATTCTTTTAAATTATAATGGAGCTCTTCAGAGCTGATGTGTGGATTACATTGAATAAGTTAATTTAAATATATTGCAATGACAGGGGCTTCTTCCAGGTAAACCATGAATCTATCATAAGAGTTAAACTAATGTGTCGGAATTGCTCCTGTGCGGACAGTGACGTGGCCTTGTTCTGTGGCACCGCTGCGCTCAGAAGCTCCCGGTGCGCAGAGGAGCAGGAGGAAAGTGCTGCTCAGTGCTCATGATTATGTTTATTAAGGTGGGCAGTGGCTTCAGTGGATGCCACCACAACTGGCTTGGTGTATTATAAAATATAATGGGGGAAAGCAGTGTATGTAACCTTCTGGTGGAGGGTCAGAAACCTGCTTATGGCTTGTTCCACAACATGTCATTAGGGTTAGGGTCAAACTTGTCTCTCTCCATTGACATAAGCACATGACGCTTCAGGCTAAGTTACAGGTCAGGTCTGTAGACAAGCCCGCTCACAGTCAGAATGCATTTTTATAATATGTATTTTTTCTATATATATATCTGATCTCTGTATTGAATTAAGTACAAGACGGCTAAGTTTAATGCCACACTGTGGAACATAGCAACACCATAGCAACATACAGGTAGCAGATCCCTCTCTAGAAAAGTTTCCTAATGCTCCTGTCATGGAAGGAGCGATGAGAAACCCATATTGACACCTGATACTCCTGTCTCTTTATGAGAGCAGGACATTGTCACATTCAACACCTGATGATGATAATCTCTGTCCTCACTCTGTCGCTCCTTCTGTGCAGCTGTGAACACGAGCACGTCCCTGGTGCTGTCCAGCCTCCTCTCTGTGCTGGTCTTTGCTGGGATGCAGATGTTCAGTAAACAGCTGGGCTCCACCGAGTGGCTCACCATTCTGGGAGGCTTCCTGGGCTCAGTCCTCTTCATCTGCTCCCTCACAGTAGTGCAAAAACCTGCAGCCCAACTCCAAAAATAAGGATTTAATTGTTATTTGGCCCTAGTGTCAATAACTGTGAATAATTGTTTAAAAAAAATGTTTGTTCTGATATTAACAGTAAAATGTGATATTGTGAGATCCTAGTACGATACATAATATAAAGTTCTGATAAATGGAATACAACAGGTCCTCCTATAAATGATTTGTTTCCTCAATGTCATTATCAGGCATTTAATAACCTTGAAAACCTCATCTTTGGAAAGGGATTTCAAGCCAAAATCTTCCCAGAGAGTAAGTAATGTACATTAAACATAAATAAGAAATGCTGTAGCTGAGATGTCGTCTGCGAGGTTGGTCTTATGGTTCTCACATTTAATTTTTTCCTTCTAGTTCTTCTGTGTCTGTGCCTCTCACTGTTCGCCTCTGGTCTGGTTCACCGTGTTTGTGTTACTACATGGTAAGTTTATAATATATTATATTAGATTAGGGCTGTACAATCAGTTTAGTGCAATTTTAATCAAGATTAGCTTGGGTAATTTTGATGGTGATGTCTGCAGACGCTCCTCTCTTAGTAAATATATTTGGTGTGGAGCAGAATTCAGACTTGGGTAGAAATGATTTGATGTTTTATGTCAAGTGTCAGTGTTTTGCTCATTTTAAAAAGTCGGTGTTTTGTTCATTAAGTTTACAGTGAAACCAATTTTATTACTTTTTAAGACTTAATAACATTTAAAAAAAAAACACTTTTGCCCAGCCCTAAGGAAGTTACAAAATATTGAAAAATCATTACATAGTCCAATATATGCATAGTTAGAACAATTGCTAATTTCCTGTCCTTCCTTAGAGAGAAAAATAAAACAAAACAATATAATGATATGTGTATGAAAATGTAGCAGCCACTTACTTACCGCATTAACTGTGCCATTGTTAATTCCTTTTCACAGCCTGATCTTTTCCCTGTTTGCCTTGTACTACATCAACAAAGTGTCGGCTGCCCTGTACCAAGCAGCCGTGCCCACAGTGACCCCGGCCAAAGCTGCCAGCAAGAGCAAGAGGAAGAACTGATCCACTCTGTCACACCATCGCTGCATTTTCCACTTTTTCACTTCAATGTCAGACACCGGTTATGATTTGTAATGCACATGTGTAGTGAATCTGCCCACATTCCGTCTGTCATATGTCAAATGCACCAATCTGGTTTCAAATTTACTGAAGTTTTGTTTTGGGGCTGCATATTTTTTCATTCATTTTATAAATAAACGTGAAGGAAACGTCTCTTTTTGTGGTGTTTGCTTCACTCTCTTTCCCAACAGGGTCTGTAGGTTTAACTAGGTGTGGTCACATTGTTATGTCACCTTTGACTGTCTTCTTATTCCGTTTTTTAATGTGGTAAAAAAATGTATTCTAATGGTTTATTTGTAGATTTATTATTCTATGAACATTTGCAGAGATAGTAGAGGAACGTGAACTCTTATCAGGGGTTTTAATGCGAGCGTCAGGAGTGTGGTATTTGCACTTGGCTTTGGCTACATCCTCCTCCCTTCCTTCTCCCATCTTGGCTCTGGGCGTGTTGCTGCACGGTATAAAACCTTGGATAAACTTTCCCCGTGTTCTCTCCGCAGGACTATTACCACTATCAGCTCAAGTTTCTCACATCTCCCACTCGGTAAGTTGTCTAAAAATGCAGAATATTTTACGTTTAGTTTAGCATTCCACGTTTACAGTAGGGTAGAATGTTTTACTTTGATTTTTTTCCTCACATTTTTGGCGAATTACGCGCAGTTTCCTTTTGGCACGCTCCAACTGGACGCGCACCCACGTTGTCCACTCGTACTTTTTGTGCTCGTGTTGCGTATTTGTGAAAACTTCCATAACAAGGAAAGTAAGTTAAAAAAAAGTTTGCAAAAAGTTTATAGGCCTGAATTCTGAAAACCACGAAGAACTTTAAAGGTATCCCATGAGCAAGAATTTGGGAAGGGGCCGGGCCAACACCCACAGAACACGCCGTAATCATCATTTACTGTACATTAAACACTTCTTTGGTCTCATTTTAGTAACAATGGCTTCGTGCACTGACCTGGAGAAATGCATGGAGTCTCTTATTACTGTTTTCCATCGCTACGCCAACGAGGATAAGGATGGATCCACATTAAGCAAAAAAGAATTCAAAAAACTTGTTGAGACAGAACTACCTAATTTCCTGAAAGTAAGATATAGGAGTGGTTCTTAATGTACGCACATAAAACTTAAGATATTAATGCTTTTGTGTCGCTCTGTTCCAGGCTCAGAAAAAACCAAACCTGGTGAATGAAATGATGAAAGATCTGGACCAAAATAAAGACCAGAAAGTGGATTTTGAAGAATTCCTCTCACTGGTCAATGGCCTTTCCATGGCGTGTGAAATGTGCTTCAAACTGCATGAACAGAAGGGCAAGAAGTAACAAGATTATACATGGAACCTCACTGAAATGATTCTTAAATAAAATAAACAACAGACGTTTCTGTTTTTTTATGATTCATTTGTGTCTCAGTAGTGTTTGGTGCTGCTTCAATGAGAAAAAGCAAAGCAAAACCTAACAGTCCACATCATGAGTAGATGGAAGAATAACAAGTCATATTTAACCCTTACAACATTTATTTCACAATAAAAGACAAAACTAGATATGCTCCTGTATATTTAGATTAAATTAAGAAACACTATAAATTACTAACACAGTGTTTTAGTTATTTTTACATTCATTTATAATAGATAGACAGATAGATTAATCAAATGTATTTAGATATAAGTGGCTCATATGTATTTGGTTAATATTTGAGTTGCATTTAATTGGCTGTTGTATATAAATGATTATCTCTACAGAAGCTGGATGAGGCTGACATCTGTTGTAAATTGTAAAATGATAAATGTGCAGAGTTGTGCAGAATGTGCTGGCATCAAATCAAAAACAGACCTGAAACTTCTGCCTCTGCCTCAGCATGAACATATTATCTATAGGTTCACTTGGATAAGGATCAAATCAGAGGCTTTAAACATGCAAGAGCCCTGGTCATGAGAGGGTGGAGAGTGAAAATGAAATTCTCTTTATATCAAAAGTTTTTAAGAACCTAATTTTAAAAGTAAAAGTGAAACAAAAGTAGCCCACCCTATGAAAGGATTAAATATGTCCTGAACAGTTTAATGCAGCTTCAGCACTTTCATTACATATTATATTTCATGACCACAGTGACAGATCTGCAGTTTAATTAAAGGAAATCAACACAACACAGTGTTTCAAGCTCATGTGTCACAGTTTGTACATTTGTTATAGAAAATAGACAAATTGGGGCATAAATATTCACTAGTATAAATATATTCAACAGTTTTTATGCTCAGTGTGTCAGTTTAACAGTATAGTTATTTCAATCACAACCTAACCTTTTTATGTATTTGTTTCTTGGACATTGCCACTTGTCCTTTATTTTAATTTGTCTTTCCACATCAGTCGTGACATCTGGAGGGTGGAGACGCACTTTATGAAGCGGAAATTTAATTCTCTTTATAGTGAAAGTATTTAAGTGTTAAATGCAAAAGTGAAAGGGTTAAATAAGTCATCCAGAACAATGTCCCGAAGCTTTAGTACTTTCAGTAAAGTAGTACTGAAGTACTGCCACAGTACTTCGGTACTTCTAACTCAGACAAAACCATGAGGGTGAGGCTCACTCATTTAGTTTACATATAAATAAAAATATTAAAACTGAATATAGTTCTTCTCAAATCAATGAATGAAGGAATCACAGAAAAGCTTCAGTAGCAGCAGCTTTAGTAGCAGTACAAGTGCATTACGTGAGAGTCGTCACTAGATGGCGCCAACACCTCTCCAGATTTATTTATTCTTGACAGGACTTGGGTCAGATCTGAAAATGTTTAACAAGTTAAACATGGAGTCATTCGCCTTCTGTTTGCTACCGCTCTCTGTGTACAGAATGTTTTACATCTGTTCTAGAAAATAATCAAGGCATTAACATTGACTGATTGACTGAATTTAACAGTGTAATTTATTTATTTATTTATTTATTATTATTATTTAATGCATTTGATATTCATATTTGTTTCTTAAACTTTATTTTGTCTTTCACTGTTGCTATGTCTTCCAGCTGTTTGTTCTGAGAACAGGCGGAAAAATGTTACTAAACTTGGAGCTGAGCCCAACCTGCAGAAAGAACGAGCCACAGTTAAACTGAGTCAGTGAGTCATGCTTCAAACTTCAGGTATTGTTTTGTTGGTGTTAAGCTGGTCTTAAAGAGCGTCTATAACCTGCATGTGATCATGACATGTGATGCTTTTCCCATATGTTCCACAGTATAGACATTATAAACATGTGTCTCCATGGAGACAAGCAGGTGATTTCACTTTAATGAGTTACAGGTCAAATCTGTGGACAGGTGAGCCTGGTCACAGTATGAATGTTTTCAGTCTAATATTGAGAAACCTGTACCTGTAATGTAATAAAGAAATGTTTAATGCCACAGCAGAACATTCCAGGCTAAGAAGTACCTTTACATCTACTGCAGCTACTGTTACTATTGCTGAAGGTGCAGTATCTGGTGGAAGTTTTACTATCTGCCTGTCTCCTCAGAGATGTTATTACTTTACCTGAAATATTCCACAGTATGAGGCTGAATTTATGTATCTTCTATTTATTCAACTATGGTTTTGTTGCACAAAAACATGCACTCTTTGAGCATGTCCCCCACTCCATAGATGTGGCCTGTATGTGGACTTTACACTCCTGCTTCTTTCCATGGAGATAGTTACGTTTAAGAAATGTATCTGAGAAAGTTTCTAGTTATTTTCCACCTGTGCTCCCCTGGTTTTCCCCCACCGACAGTGCAGACAGGTCATTGTTTAGCTGTACATTTTAGACATTACAATCCTCTGCCTCTCTGTTCTGTTCTGTCCCCTGCAGAGAGAATCTGATAGTGTCCAATAAGTAAAAGTGTTCAATTTGAAAGACTTAGTGGGAGAGAAGGAGGAAAGAGAAGACCAAAAGTGCAGGAGGGCTGCATCTGGAATTACATAAGAGGTGCAATGAATGAGGATCAGTCAAAGCGTTTAACTTGAGCGACCAGACAACATAGCAACAAGAGCAGACATGTGAAATATTCCTCTATAATTTAAGATTTTCAGTTTCTAATTATTATTTTGATTGGCTTTGGCATCTGTTGAAGATGAGTTATAAGGAGTTTTAAAAAGGTTCAACTACACACAAGGAAAGGACATTTTACATTCATGCCAATGTCCAACCAGGTCAAATTATAAACCCAAAATTGTCCAGTAATGTTGGCATACAAAACCTTGAATATAATGATGTTAACTATGCTTTAGAGTTGTGTTCCTCACCTGAGACGAGACATGAGGGGCTCTAGAGGCTGCAGAGGGTCCCCAGAAGCTTTGGTCAGAGAGTCAGATCATCAAAGCTTCAACTACTGCAAAACAAACAGTTAAAATAAACCATCCAAGATTGGAAAAGGGGTCAAAAGAAGGCCAGTGAAGTTAATCAGAAACAACTGCTTGTTAATAAAACATTTATTGTTACTTAGAGTGTCCAAAAATAGTTCATGTGCTGCAGTTTTGCTGGTGTAATTCTCCCCACATAATGACACGCCCCCATGACTGGAGTTTTCCGTTTGTTTGTGTATCGTGGCTGCAGTCGCTTTCTTTGCATTGGGAACTCCAACATGAAAACAATAGTATCTACTGTAGTAATGGGCTCTTTAGTACTTTCATTCACTTGACTTTAAGCTGTAATAAATAATGAATAAGGCAGTGTACTTTTCATGAGACTGGATAACTCTGAGGGCGGAGTTTGACACACATTTCCCGAGCATGAATCAGAGTTTGACTGTGACTGTGCCCACAAGTCTTTAAAGGAGACTTTTCCATCACTGAGAAGCCACTCCTGGGACAGAACTGACCTGCACAGACTTGTTCTTGTCATCTCCTGGTGCATTTGTACAAGCACAAGGTGAGTTCATCACGATACATCCACACATGCATGAGAACACATTATGTTAAGTGTGTGTTTGCAGCATGTCTCGCCTGGAGCAAGTCATCACGTCCATGGTGGACATCTTCCTGGAGTATGCTGACAATGAGGGAAAGAAGAAGCAGCTGAGCAAAGATGATCTCAAGGCATTTCTAGAAAAAGAAATACAGAGCGAAGAGTTTAAGGTATTCCATGTAACATTAGTTTTTGGAAAGTCTTTACTGCTTTACTGTAGTTTATTACCATCTGTACTTTGGCTGTTATTATTTCTACTCTTCAGAAAGTCTGCAACACACACGATCCTTGTTTGAGCCTTAGTCCTAATGTAGACTAGGTTTGGTCCTGGTTTAGCCCTGGTATAGTACAAGTTTAGTTCTAGGTTTAGTCTCAGTTTTAATGTCCATGTGTGAATAGAACCTAAAACTACATCTGCTCCACATTTTAGTATTTCTTTGCCTATCGAAATTCCTCATCTACTTTCCTCTTCATACTGAAGATCTAAACCATTACTAATATTATTATCACTTATGTCTGTGTCTGTGTCTGTCTGAATGTTTTAATGTGAGGTGAGGGAGAAGGGGCCTAATGATTATGTCCATGGTGAAAGATGAATTAATGAAATATGAACCATTGTGTTGCTCAACCTGTGTGACCACCACAGGTTGAGCAACATGTCTCAGTCTAGGATTTAGTTTAATGCCATACTGTGCAACATATAGTACAGTAAAGTGATAACATCTCCATGGTAACAAGCAGGTGGTGGAGATTCCATCAGAAACCTTATCCAAAAACTTGTGTTCCTATTTGAATAAAAATGCACGTATGTTTAATCTAATATAATTATGGAAAAATGTTTGTTTGCTTTAAGCTTCTCCTTTAATTACTGTTTCATATTCATCAGTATTTGACACACAGTTTTTCATGCTTGTGTTTTCCAGCAAAAGATCAGTGCAGAGGCTGTGGAGGAGGCCATGGAGATGATCGACAAGAATCACGATGGAGAGATCAACTTCAGGGAGTTCTGCAGATGTGTGTGTGAGTTGGCCAAATGCTACTTCCACCAGAAAACCGGCAAAGGGGGAAAGAAAGGCAGAGGCAAAGACGGGCATGAAGACGACTGATATGTCACTGATATGATATTTAGTTTGTGTTTTATTTTGTCCGGTGATGTTGTAGAAGTGTGGGTTGAATTCTGGCTGTGAATAAAAATATAGGTACAGTGTGGTGCGGTCTGTCAACACCAATCCTGTCTGTGTTGTTTCATTGTTAGAGTTCATCCTGAATAAATATCATCAGATATTAAACAGGAAGCAGCTGCTTTGTCGTCTTTTCTTTCATTTACAAACTCACCCAGAGCCAAGACAAAATGCAAAGCTGTTCAGTGGCTTGTTCAGACCCAGTTTGAGCCTTTAGTCATATCCTTAGTTCTCCCTGTTCTAGTTCATTAGCTCCAGGTTTGATCCCAATTTTCTTGTTTGTTCATGCATGAGCTTCAGCTTCCTGTTAGATGCAACATTTTCAGGACTTTTTCCCCATTCAAAAGATATAAGGTTTTATTTTACGGTTTTATTTTATTTTAAGCTACAACAGGCGACATCTACTTTGTGCTTTTTCTTGATTCTTCAGACTATTTGATCATGTTTGTTAACGTGCACACTGTATCTCCATGGTAACTGCTGAACGTTCCAACCGTAAGCATAATGCATGACGTCACTGTAAAGCATCAACTGTATTTTTCTATTTCAAGTTGGAAAAAAATGCTTTAGATACAGTTGTATTTCCTTAACAATGTTTAAAATGACAGAAAATATGGATCTTGTGAGTATATTTTTCCAGTATTGGTGAATTCAGTGTAATTGTCTTTCTGTAATTTTCAACTTTTTCAACTTTTTCTCAATTGCACAAGCACAAGTATCGTTAATGGCGTAAAACAATGATAATTATTCACATGAAGTAACGCACCAAATTAAATCATTACAAAAAATGCACTTGTTGGCAGTAAACATGCTATGGAAAGTTTGCAGAACATGTTATAACCAGACAAAAATGCTTATTTCTTCTACAACAATTTTACAAAGCAAAACAGGAGCTGTGCAACGCAAGATATTTTTCCTACAATATTTTCACTTTTATTATATGCTTTTATGACTTGAAGAGATCATGCCACAACTCTGTGAGACCATGAAGCAGATCAGTGAAGTCTTCAGTCCTCAGAGGATAAGTATAGCCTCTCCAAAGCCAAAGTGCATGAAGTGCTCTGTAAAGAGAAGCTGCGAGATAAACTGCTAAATATACCACAGAAAATGTTTTGGGATTTTAAAAAGTGAAATCTGCATGAAAACACAGGCTATATATTATACAGTTAGTTATTATACATAAGTTAGATGCATGAAACGGCTTTTACAAAGATTTGCTGGATTATATTTTACCTGGTCCAAACGTGTTTAATGACACATTTTTTAAAGCCTACATAAAATCATAAGTCACTCTATAATCTCAAGTGTATTTATGCTTTTTTGAAGAGGGAGCCTACAGCAGCTCTTATATGCATCATATGCTTCACACTTCATTGCAGTCACTCACTCATGGATGACATAAGAGGGACCTAACTTCTAAACTCAAGTCTAGAAGTTCGACATTTTGCATATAATTTTAATTAGCTGATCCAAACTGTGTATTTACATCAACCTAAAAATAATATATTAACTCATTCATATTTTTCAAATAGAATAATTAACATTAAGTACACAGTGTGCAGTCCTTTACTATGCAGAAACATCAACTAATACCATCTGACATGAATATTGTTGACAAAAGTGCCCATAAAAGCTTCAGACCAAATCAAATCAAACTTTATTTAAGCACTTTTCATGCAAAAATGTAAAACTAAGTGCTTTACAATCATTAAAAACAATACATGCCCAACCACTCAACCCCAACACCTTCAGGTTAATTAGTTTTGTTTAGCTTTGCATATTACAAAAAATATTTTTGTGTGTTTTATGTGTGTTTCTCTACAGCTGCACCAAGCTGCACCTGTTCACACAAAACACACACCACATTTATATGAACCAAACCAGCATAAGAGTGAAGGCCGCTTAAAGTTTTTTGTAGATTTTAAATTAGAATATTGAAATAGGCTACGTCTACGTCTATGTAGGAAAACTGTCAAAAAGCTAAGAAGCAAAGTTGCTAAACAATAAAAAGAACAGAAAGTGCAATCTCGACTGTAAGGTGTGTCAGTGCTCCATAGCAACAGACAACGTCAAAGTTTTTAAATCTTCTAAATCCATTCACTCTTTGTCTATGGCACTAAATACACTTCAGCAAAGACAATGCATACACTTTTAGCACATTTCTGTAAAAATAAGATCTGATTGATAACATGATTAGTCACTGGTGATGTCCCCAAGTGCCCGTGTTGCATAATTCAGTGACACTGAGGAGTGAGTTTGCAAAAACTAGTAAAGAAGCAGCAGCTCCCTCTTATGTAACACATGTGCTAACTTTGTCCTGCCCAAACGTTTGATGAGACCTGTGACAGGAATTCCAGCACTAACGTCTGTGATTTGTCCCCAGGCACAGTGATAACAAAGTCAGGGCGGGACGGGCTAATATAAGGCGTCTGTGCCTGATCCCTCTGCCCACCTTCTGCAAGCAACTCTTCTACCACGAGCTGTGCACAACGTGAGTTCAAAGGCTCTGAGTTATGTTTTGCTTGATATTTTCATTTACATTTTAGTTTTTTGTGCTTTTACAACTTGTGGTTTTCTGGTGGTTGCAGTGACCATGGCTGAAAATCAAGAGATGGGAGAGATCCTCCTGGCTGCACTTCTCATCAACAAGAGCTTCCTAGAATGCTCAAAAGGCAAAGATAAAGCCTCCAAAGAGGATGCCGTGAAAATGCTTCGTAAAGAACTGGGAAAAGAAGTAGTAAGTATATACATTTGAAATATATACAGTGTAATGGTGCTGGTGTAGTGCTCTAGGGCAGGCGTTCCCATTTTTATAATTACTGTTTGGTTATTCAAATAATCAAAATGCTGCAAAAACAGTTGATAAATAATAAAAACAGATTCTTGCAGCGTAATCTTGCAGGTAATTTGCTCATCTTCTGCTCCTCACTGAAGCTTCCCTAAATCTTATAAAGCCTACAAACCAAACATTATTTTACCAACAACATTATTTAACAAAGAATAAGAAATAAGCTGTACAATTATGGGAATCTTGCTTGTGATACATCAGGCCACAGGTGGATCTACATGCAAATTCTAATCTTAGTGCTGTTTGTTTTGTGTAGAAGAATGAAGAGCTGGAGAAAACGTTTCAGATGCTGGATGCAGATGGGAGTGGCTCACTTGACTTTGAGGAGTTTCTCTCACTTGTTGCAAGCACAGCCTGTTTATGCCGTGAAATGATGAAGTAGTGAAATGTAATAATGCTGAACGGTGTCAACTATCACATTAAAACATTGTCAATGCAAAGTGGTTTTCATTGGGTTTTTTTTTACAGGGACTTAATCATGGCCACAGACATTTATTTAAGAATGTGAAGAAATTTACAAATCAAACTTGAACTACATGAACTATATACAATTCTTTGTGATTTGATAAATTAGTTTAATGGTTTACAAAACAACAACCAGAATAACCACAATGAGGCCAACTGCACTGAACAACTTCTCAGTAGTCTCTACATAATACAAGAGGAAGTCTGCTTGTATGTTTTACACTTCTCTGTTTTTTCTTTTCTTTTTGAGAACAAACACGTTCAAATAGTTCAGTGGTGCAAACCTGCTGACCATCTGAAAATACAAGTTAATTTAGGAGATCCTCTTGCTCTTAAAGGGACGGGACACTATGGAAGATTCTGATTTCATCGACACTGAGCAACTTTCTGGGGAAGGCAGGCGCGTCATTTCAGTTTCCTTTAAGCCCTGTAGAAAACTGAAGCCACATTCCCATGAAAACAAGTCCTCTAGGCCATTAATAATATCATATTTTATAAACTTGACCTGTCTTTATCCTCAGGTACAAGATACATATGTAGGGTCTAGCTTTTACTGGTTAAGTCTGATTTATTTTGGATGGCAATTTGTGAACTGATGACACACAGGAATTATTTTTACAAGATTTTTTTTCTGCACAAACTTGAGTCACTTGAGTGTTGTAACTATAATACACATTTACCTCAAGCAGACAACTACATTCCCGAACAAAACAATAAAAGAAACTGTCTTATGGTCTAATAGTGGAGTTTTTCAGCTCGCAGGGCTCAGACGCACAGGAGCAGCACCGCCCACAGGGGCCATATGACCGGAGAGGAGCGCATGTTTTTGGGGCGGATTCGGAAATCATCGGAAGCACTCGGGATGTTTCGTTTCCTCCATGGAAGTATATCCTCCCTGCCACTTAGCTAGCCGAGTTGACTAGCCTGTTACTTGTAGCTCATATATAGCGTCACGTAGGCCTGTTTAGATGCTTCTTTTGTAGTGAAACATGTCGGACAGCGAGGATCAGGGCTTTGGATCAGCCGCGGCCGCCCCGGACTCCCAGTTTGCCCCGCGGTACAGCTGTCAGACCCCCGCGCTCACCCCGTCCTCCACCGCCTCCACGGGCACGGTGCCCTCCTCAGGCCCCAGGCTGGTGCGGATTGTCAAATCAAACTCGGGCTACGGCTTCAATGTCCGCGGGCAGGTGAGCGAAGGGGGTCAGCTCCGGAGCATCAACGGGGAGCTGTACGCGCCCCTGCAACACGTCTCCGCCGTGCTGCCCGGGGGAGCGGCGGACCGAGCCGGGATATCCAAGGGGGACAGGATCCTGGAGGTGTAAGTGGATGTCATTGTGTCGTCTGTGACCATCTTAAACGCATTTGTGTGTCATTATTAAGAGTGACGTGCTTTATATGTTGTGATCTTAAAGGTGCACTGTGTAACTTTACTGGTGGAGCTTAGACTCTGGCTTGTATCCATGGAAATGCTATTGCTTTGCTGGAATGTTCCACAGTCGATCACATTTATTAAATTACAGGCGTTTTAGTGCAAAAATACCTTGAAAACATACACTGATCTGACCTGTAATTGGCCTTGTTAAGTCACCTGCCTGATGCAAGTATATGTGTTAATGCTAAACTCTGTAAAATTCTTGGAAAAGTATTGACAAGGAGGTGCTGAACCCTACTTCACAGGAGCTGTACACCTTTAAAATGTACAACTATTTTTTTTGCTTATATGGTGCCAATCTGCACTTTTTATCCAAATGAATGAGTGGTCTGTTTATCCAAGGGGACACATCCGGACATCATTGCAATTCACCCCACACCACTCTCCTGCAGACATCAGCCCAGTAGCACACAGCTAGTTCTTTAAAACGCATTGCACTAACAGCCAATATCGCATTTGTGTCCGTAGTGGATGCAACATTACTCTATGCACTTTAACTTTAATCTGGTCTCCCTTAGGTGCTGACTAGGTTCTTAGTTTGAGAAGGCTTGACTTTGTTGCTATGGAGATCTGTGCCGCACAGTGATGCTCTTGTGTGGACCGGGGGTGCAGAAAGCGGGGTCTGCCTCCTCTTTAGTTCTCATTGGCTTTCCACCAGCCCAGCTCTCTCATCCAATTGGCTGCACTGCACACTGCACCGTCACCCAATGCCCTGCAGTAACCTAGCTGCTGCTTGACCCCATTATTGCATTAAACCTCTGTCAGGAATATGCTGATCAGGGCAAATTTAGCTTATTCTCAATTTTTTTTGGCAAGTAGCAACACTAAGTAACTTTTTATTCATTATCTGCTTGTCTCCATAAAACTATTACTTTGCCCAATGTTCCTTAGTATAATAATAATAAATAATGGATCAGATTTGATGCCACTTTTTGGACTCTCAACGACGCTTAACAGTGTAACATTACAAATCTCTAGCTTGCATTTATTCCATTACGGAAGTCTTAGTTGTCAAAAAAATATACAAAGCTTGGTCTTTTGGTTTCATTTGCTTGTCTCAGTGGAGATAGATAAGTTAATACTACACTGTGGAACATCAAAACAAGAAGGTTACGGGCTCTCCACTCGGAAGGTCTCATAGTGCTCATTTAAAATGGTATTTTGTGATCTAAATTGCAGCAAATGTGTAACTTTTTATACACCAGCAAATTAGCAAACCTTAACCGTGTAGTTGTAAAATGATGTGCAATTGGCAAAGCCTCCATTTACAGTATCTAGAGTTGATTCTCAGAGCTGTAGAAAAGGGTGTGGGACTGTTTTCAAGCCACGTTAACTACCAGCTATTTACATTGCACTGTCATTTGGACTAAACATACAGTTCACCCAGTACAATTTCTATAAAATTGTTCATGGTAACAATTCTTTTACAGTTAGAGTTTCTTTTACCACAGACACTTTAGAGAGTAAAATAGTCTGTTGATGTTTAAAATCAAAGTATGAATTAACCATCACATAAATATGACTTAAGAAATATGGAACAACAAACTTCTTAATTGAGTCTGTGTAGTCCTTATAATTATCACTGACTACTAAAATGTTATTACACAATTATTTCAGTGTAATTGAGTAATTACATCAAAATGAAAATGGTGTGAATTCAGTGAATCAATACATTTTTTAGTCTTCAAGTATATGAAGTTTACTATGTGATGTCTTCAAGAAAGTTGGCTTCTTCTGCATCGGATTTTGAAAATAAAATCTTTAATTAGATCACTTTATAATGTTATTTTCTATGAATAAACAGGCTAAAATTAAATTTTGTTTTCACCACTGCACAATACATTTTATTTGATTAGCAAATCATCTTTAGTTTGAGCCGTAGAGATTAAAATATCCAACTTTTTTGCCTTTCATTTTAACTGCTGTCACAAAATAGTAGCATGAACCCCGTCCTTGTCTCTGTCTTTTTCAGAAATGGGGTGAATGTTGAAGGAGCGACACATAAGCAGGTGGTGGAGCTGATCCGGGCTGGAGAGAGGGAGCTGGTGCTGAGGGTGCTGTCCGTCCCCCCTCAGGAGGCCGACTGTTCGGACCCCGGGGACGAAGGCTCCGCCCACTCTTGCTACGACTACTCGGACAAACAGGCTGTGCCCATCTCTGTTCCCAGCTATAAGCACACTGAGCTCAACCAAGAGAAGTTTGTGGTAAGCGCTAAAGTCTTCTATTCATTCAAAGAGGACCATGTCAAGTAGGGCTGGGGATCTATGTGATGTAGAAGTTAATTGGTGAAATGGCTGCTACAGGAAACAATGATGTTATTTCTCATGCCTAGAAAACCAGAAGTCAGCGTTTCCTGTAACCCCTGGCAAATATATAAAGAATCAAATATAAGAATTTTAACACTCCTTATGACATTGAAATAATAATTGTTAAGAAGATTTTGTTTGTTTTTCATTCCTCAGTAACTAATATTATAATGTATGTATTTATATTTTATATTCTGGCACTGGATAGAGCTCAGTTATTAAGCTTTCATTTGATAAAACCAGTTTCACCCAAACATCACTTGTGTCCTTGTCCTTTTCTCATTTGTTTTCTTTTTGTTCCTCACAGGTGTATAATGTGTGCATGGCAGGCAGACAGCTGTGCTCAAAGCGCTACAGGGAGTTTGTTATTTTACACCAAAACCTGAAAAGAGAGTTTGCCACTTTCACCTTCCCCAAACTGCCCGGGAAATGGCCCTTTTCCATGTCCGAGCAGCAGCTGGACGCACGGCGCAGAGGACTGGAAGAATACTTAGAGAAAGGTGAGCACTGGTTTGTTACATGGTCTTTGATACCAGGGCTGAAAGAGGACGTGCACTCAAATACAATTATGAACATGTCTGTGTAATTACAGAGATATTCAAGTTCTGGCAAATGGACGGAAGTTATAAACATGTTTTCAAATACACGTGATTCTTGTATTGGTTTAGCAGTTTATATAGCATGTTATTTAGCATGTTTAAGTTGTTCATTGTTAACGATTCTCAATTTAAAAAAAAATTGATTGCAATATTACTTCTTACTGCATTTGGCGTTTTGTGTTTTGCTGGATCTTTCGTCCCTGCACCAATATTATATTCAGTTAATGTAAATGATTTAACCTTCACTGTTGTTCACTGGCAGTGTGTTCTGTTCGAGCCATTGGTGAAAGCGACATCATGCAGGAGTTTCTATCAGAATCTGATGAGGTAATAGAAATAATCACAATATTTTAAAACAGAGTTTGAACAATTGGTAAATTGATCTGCTTGTTTGGTAATCTGATCTATTTGTAACTATAGAACTCCAATGGCATCTCAGATGTTGAGTTGAGAATAGCGATGCCTGATAAAACCACACTCACTGTCAGAGTGCGGAGGAACGCCACCACGGATCAGGTGTACCAGGTAAACATCGACTACTATCACTTTGTTTGAGCTATAGGGCTGGAATATTAATCCCAATTTTAATTAAATGGTCACAGTCAGCATATTGATATATTTATTTTACTGCTGTCTTGTGATTTTAGGCAGTGGTGAACAAACTTGGCATGGACAATATTATGGCCAGTTACTTTGCACTGTTTGAGGTCATCAACCACACCTTCAGTGAGTATATTCCATTGTACATTAAATAATAAAAATCAACATAACAAAATGTGGAATCAATTTCAAAACACAAAGCTCAGACTTAAAGCTTAAAAAAAAAAAAGTACAAATAACCATATTGGGTGTATTTGTAACCTTTTAATTATAATAATACTTTTTGGTTGTTTTTATTTTTTATTTTTTTGTAGTGCGTAAACTTGCCCCCAACGAGTTCCCTCATAAATTGTACGTACAGAACTACACCTCGGCCATCCCAGGGACCTGCCTCGCTCTGAGGAAGTGGCTCTTCACCACAGAGGAGGAGGTTCTGCTCAGTGACAACCCTCTCGCCCTCTCCTACTTCTACCACCAGGTCAGTGCTCAGTCTGCTGCCTCATGTCAATTACTGCTCCTACTCCTGCGCATTATAGATTCCACATTATTTACCGTTTATAAATCATTGTTTATGTCCGCAGGCTGTGGAGGACGTGACTAAAGGGTTTATAAAAGCCGAGCAGAAGTCGTATCAGCTCCAGAAGCTGGAGGAGCAACAGAAAATGTCTATGGTATATATATTTTTTTAATTCTCTCCTTTTAAATTAGTTTTAGCTTTTGATGGGCATAGTCCTGTCACATTTTGTAGTAAGATATTTCACTACATAAATCACATTAAAGATTATTAGATGAAACTGATTTAATATCCCAGGATACCCCCAGATTCCCAGAAACTACTATTATTTTTGTGTTGTGAAAATTAAATCATATTTCCTATTAACATTATGGTATCAACTATCAAATATTTTCCTTAGTATAGAAATCAGTTTAGAAATATTAGCATTAGTGTGAGATGATCTGTCTGTAATTCTAACATGCCGTATATTTGCTTTTCTTTTTTATTTAGTACTTGAATTTGCTGAGAAGCTGTGAAGGCTACAATGAGATTATATTTCCTCATTGTCCGTGTGACTCGCGTCGTAAAGGCCACGTCATCACAGCCATCAGTATTCACAACTTCAAACTGCATGCGTGCACTGAGGAGGGCACTCTAGAGGCAAGCACAACCACAGCTTCTATTGTATTTGTACATTTATAGCATTTATTGATGTATTCTGATGTTTTTGTGTATCCATTGTAGAACCAGGTGATTTCTTTTGAGTGGGGGGAGATGCAGAGGTGGGACACAGATGAGGAGGGCATGGCTTTCTGCTTTGAGTACGCTCGAGGAGAGAAGAAGCCTCGCTGGGTCAAAATATTCACTCCTTATGTACGTAATTCATGAGATGTTGTGATTTTTTTTTCCTCTGAAACGCAACAGTGTGAAGTCTGTTACATCAACGGGCCGTGATCTTCACATTTTAGAAAGAAATGTCATGATTTTAGATGAAGGGCGTTAGTCTATTCAGTGAATGATTCATTGTTGAAAGCAATACTGAATTCAAAGAGAAAATCAGCATGATCATTTTTCCATCTACAGCATTAGACACAGTCTCGCAGCCCTTTCACGTTGCAATTATGATGGTGCCATTTTTATTAAAAGTGAACACATATTCCCCTCGTTCATTTCTGCGTTGTAACAAACTCTTATTTTCCTGTTTCTCTCATATTTAGTTTAACTACATGCATGAGTGCTTTGAGAGGGTCTTCTGTGAATTAAAGTGGAGAAAAGAGGTGAACTTATTTTAAATCATTACAATATCTGAAACATAACTGTGATACTGAGAGCTGTCGCATGTGTGCAGGTGGAGGAGGACGCTGTAGACAAGGACAATAAGAACTACAGTAAAGATGGTATGTGTGGAGAGGTAAGGCTCTGCCTGCCTTTGTCCTCTCTCTGAATCACCTGTTTGGCCCTATTTTCAGCCTCTCGCTTCATGTTAGTGTTTTGTTGTGTTGCAGAATATTTTCCAGCTGCTGAGACACAGAGGGGGTGGAGGCACTTAGGAGCAGAGATCGTTACCTCATAGCAAAACCAACAGCGCACTCCATTTGGACTTCACAGGGACTTCACTGAGCTCTTAACCATCTCATAAACTAGAATGCAAGAAATAAACTTGAATCGATCAAACACCTATAGAAGAGCAGCGTAAAACATCTCAACCCGAGCACCAGGACTCTAGATCATTATGCATAAGGGTTTACTCAGAAGGACCGTGTCATGGCTCAGGCGTGTGTGTAAGTCTGCACAACCGTCATAACTGCACATAAAGGTCTGACTCGACAGCTTGATGATAACGCGCATGAAGAAAAACTTGACTCTAGGATCAAAGGGACATTTGTCAAGCTGGAGTTTGACCACAGGATGGTTGTGTCAATGCAATTTCTGTTGTCCATTATTTTTGTCTCACACTTTTTTCTTTGCAAAATTATTAAAAAAATGAAGCTATTTCTTTATGCCACATCCAAAACCCTGATCCATTACCATTGGATTATCACATGCACAATTCAGAATGAGGTTCAAAGGTGCCTGATGTAACTTTTCTGGTGGAGAATCTGATGCAAGCTTATGTCCATGATGTTACTGCTTTGCCTAGAATGTTCCACAGTAAGGCATTAAACCTCTCCATAGCGACTGTGGTGAGGCGTCTCCACTCACAGTAAGAAAGCACGTTTTTCAAAAATTATTTTCAGTCAATAAAACAACTCACTGAATACATGCAAGATCTATAAGTTTAATGCCACACAGGTGAGGCATGGACATCTCCACGGTTACCCCCCACCAGAAAAGTCACACAGTGCACCTTTAAACGACACTTAAACAACGGTATTAACCCCAATGCAATCTTAATGTTAACGATGATTTCTAAAACACTCCGTGAAGTCAGTGTAAGACGTGTGATGGTGAAAGATAATGATAAATCTAATTGGACAGCAGAGGTCCTCCTTCTCCTGTCTGTATCTCTGATTACTCTGTTGCTAAGAGCTCCTAGATTTATAGTTGCCCTGTAATTTAGCTGGCCTTTTCCATATGCACTGTGTCTCTATAGTAGACGTCAGCTATATCTACCAATGCACTCAGGCTAAAGCTCGGGTTTCATTAAGGACACCGATAAACAACCAATGTATAATTAATGTCCCTCCAAAAACAGCCTGTCAGGAAGGTGTTAAGATAATGTTTATGTTCTTGGACATTTGCATTATAACATTTTTCCATGTAGTTAAACTGGTCGCCATGACGATCTTGGTGCAGTGTGATAAAATACAGAAAAAGGCTGCACTCTGTCTGCACTCATTTTCAGTAAAGAAGGGTTGCAATGATTAATCAGAATCATAGTGACTAATCAACTTTTCAAATCAACCATTATTAATTATTGCCAAAATATGTTTAATATTTTACCAATAATCAGCCATATTTTACCTTATCTGGTTTAAAATGTATCTGGTTTTACAATCTTAGAAAATAAATCATTTGACTAGTCAAGAGCCAAAACAATTGCAAAAGAAAAAAATGTCAAGAATGTGAAAAACTCTTCACATTCTTGTCTTGTGAGGGAAAAATTGTGAATTTACACATCTAAGTCAGCCGTCCCTATCTCACAATTATAAAAACAGTATATAGTGCCCCAATCTACAGTATACTGCGCTCAGTCTACTAACATATGCATTGTCCTGGGTAGTCAAATGCTCTTAAAATACAGAAATAAGGTTTCTAACAGTACCAGAAACCACAGCAAAATTGTTTCTTATCTCTCACAACTTTTGATGAATTTGTTCAAACAAACACACTTTCACTCTTCACTGAATATTGCACAGTTTGGCAGAGGTTCAGTAGTGGTTGTTGTTGATTTAAGTTCATAATCCATACCGAGACATAATATAATTGCACTGTGATGCCAGCAAGTGTCTGTGTTTAGAGCATTTGTCTCTTTTTAACCAGAAAAGTTCCAGTCAATATCAAAGAACTGGATGGGCTAATCACGATGGAGGTGCATAAAAGCCTGTGAGTAATGAGGTTCTGCACACCTCAATGCACAAAGCAGTGTTAATGGAACGTGCTGTGGGACTGAATGTGCAATACTACATTTCCCAGGATTCTGTCTGTTCACTGGAGTGTGAACAGTTGTCGATTGTCTGCCAGTCTCTGACCATTCCTCCAGCTTCTGTCATACATTTGTTATTTAAGTTAGGGTGGTAAATGAAAGACAGTATGTTACGCAGCTTTTTGTTATAAACTGTCATTGATAATTGACTGATTATGGATTGTCATATTCTTATAAATAAACACATTTATTGCCAATGTTTTTGTGATGGGTTTTCTTACTCTAGTAAGTGATTCATGGGTTTCTTTTCACTGTTATCATTTCGATTTTTAGGACTTTGCCATTCAAAGGTATAATTTGAATAATTAATTGCTAAGTCAACAGTGATATTTTATCACAAAATGTTCTCAGATAAGTGGAAAGAGACAGTTGTTCTACATGTATTTCTATTGTTAAAATGTTATTTACCATGCTGACATAATTCATATGAATTATAGCAAATAGATGAAAAAGTTTTAGGATTGTCTAAAATTAGATAATAAAAAAACTAAATTGATTTAACCAACAAAGACTGTATTGAAATAAAGCTCAGATTAATCTAACCTGTTCAGTAACAGAGCTCCAAACAGAGCAGTGCTTCAGTTAGCATCACTCCCCCGGGGAGTGGTGTTGACCTCAGCTGTGTTAACTGTTGAACCTGATCCTCCTTCTTGGTCATAACTTGCTGTATTCTGACAAATTTTGACACTAGTAAATGTTATCTGCCCCATCTGTGATACGCAGAATAATCATATAACCAAATAATTAGATCTTATTGTCTTTATCAGAGACATGCACAAAAGAAATCTGATCATCCAAAACATGGTGTCAGTTAAAGGTTAGAATAACTGTTGTATTTGGAAGACAAAGTACAATTTTAAAATAACTCTTTAAATATATATATATTTTTTTGTATTTGCCCAGATGTAGTTTGTTCTTTTTGCACAATTTTCCTTGTCAAAATCAGGACGGGTGGTAATCAATCAGACAGAAATCTGATTACTCACATGTAAAACATATAACTTTTCAATCATCTCATATCTCCACAAATCACATAATAATCAGATTTTTGGTGTGCACATAACCAAACAAGGCGATGTTACTAGGACGAGCAGGTATAGACGTGGTATTGGACGTATGCAAATTCCTTTTGTGTGTTTGTGTCTCTGTCTCCATCTTAAGCATCGTCTTTCTTCTGTAATGAGTTCTGGGAGACAATTACCCGCTGGCTCGTCAAATGACTCTTTCCTATTGATTTACGCTGAACATCAAGAACGAGCTATTCATCACAAGTGACTGATCCTGAGCGAAGACATTATCAAACATCTGCATTTGAAAGGCCAAATTAAACGCCTCAAAGTTACGCCCAGTGGAGGAGAAAGGGCCGAACTTTACAGCACATTAGGAGAGAAAAAGGCGAGCGCAGTAAAACATGTAGACCAGATTCCCTCTCCATAAATCCCACCTATAACTTGGTTTGGTTGTGTCACCCGCTTGTCTTCAAGGAGACATATACGTTTAATGCCATACTGTGGAACATCCCAGTCCAAGCAATTTAATTTACTGTGGAATCTCATTCAGAAAAGTTGCATAGTGCATCTTAAACTGACCAAAGTGAAACAGCACAGTAGGATAATAGTTGGTGAACATGTGTTTGTCATATTATTACAAATACAATACAAATACAATGATTATTTAGAAGTCATACTAAAATTTACCATATTATACTTCAAAATATGAAAGATAATTACTAATAAATATCCTATAGTATGTAAAATTGACTCTTGTGGGCTTTTAATTGTTATAATGTTATCATCACCTGAAAAACACACCTGGAGTTGTGTGTTATTTTTACATATATTGGAATAAACCTTTATTATTAGTCTTTTTATAGCTCCAAAGCGGTAATTTTCAAGTTTACAGCTACTTTTTTACCTTTTTTTAAATAGAGGTTGGCAGTTCCATGGCTGAAATGATCCAGATGATTTAATTAATTTGTATGGAGTTTAAAAACAAAGTGGAGCATTTATAAGATCACAAGAGTGTTTTCTGCTTGGGAGAAGAACATAGGCTAATACATATGTAGGGTTTGTGTGTTAAACATTTGTGAATGAAACAAAACACAACTCCAGGTTTGTTTGTGATGAGGAAAAAACATTAGAACAGAAATAGTGTAATATGGGCCCTTTAAGCTACTGTAATTTCACCTTTAAACACCATAAATAAATATAAATCTATATATGTATACGTATATGTCTTTTTCACTATATTGTTTTTATTGTATTATATAGTTTTATTATTGTGATTGATTTTTTTTCATTTTGTTATTGATTGGAGCAATAATGGTAATGACAGTTACATTTAGATTACTTTAGATTTAGACATTTAGATACTTGCACAAGCCGACAACTCGCTTACTTAAATGGAAAGTGTTCTGTAACAAATTATCATTGCTTTGTAACACTTTAATAGTCTTTTTCTTATCTTTTCACAAGATCAAATTGAAGTAGCAGCTCTAAACGTGGGCGTGCTGGAGGAAGCCAGAGTTCAGAGCTGTGTGTGCGTATGTGTGTGTGTGTGTGTGTGTGTGCGTATGTGTGTGTGTGTGTGTGTGTGTGCGAGTGTGGGGGTACAGGGTAGTGCTGCATTGGGACTGCAGCATGGCCCCTGCTTAAGCTCTGTGACATAAAGGGCTGAAAGAACCGCACTGGAATAAAAAAAAAAAAAACAAAAACAAAAAAAAAGATTATGGGTCAATCATGTGCCCTGGCTCCATCTGATCTTATTCTATTACTTGCTATTTGCGTCCTTAACCAATATTTTCTAAACATTTAAGAAGTAACATTTCTGATGGCATGTTCATCACCTGCTTATGTGGAAATGGCATCACTTTGATCAAAATATTCCACAGTTTGCCAAGAAACAGATCTCTAATGTGTATGTTCATGTATTTTTGAGCTATAAAAACAGCTGGATAAATGCACAATGGAAGTTTGATGATGGAGCAATGCAGGTAAAGCAGCAGACAAGCACTACATAACATTACATACTGCATCTAATGGGATATTTTAGTGCTCAATATGTGAACACAAGGTTTGCATAATCTTTATAATGTAATTTCAGCTATATTGTTCTTCCAAAAATGTGCTGGTGTTTTTCCAAGCCCTATACACTGCCACGTATTACAATAGCCCACACATACCCAATACT
The DNA here is from genome assembly GCA_000787155.1 of Scartelaos histophorus. Taxonomy (NCBI): domain Eukaryota; kingdom Metazoa; phylum Chordata; class Actinopteri; order Gobiiformes; family Gobiidae; genus Scartelaos; species Scartelaos histophorus. The sequence goes on along the minus strand of KN487680.1, from coordinate 18,962 downwards.
CTGATTTTGTTCTGCTTTCTTGGTTCTGTCCTCCGTCCAACTCCTCCCACCCACTCGGGCCCGCTGACAGGGAGCAGATGGGCAAGGGACCTGGGGTAAAACGGGGGAAGCCGAAGATTTATCACCTGCACCACGCTCCCTCTCTCAGCAGACCCCTGTAGAGATAAAGGATTTCAGCTGGTCATTCATATGTATGTTATGGCACTGCACTTGCAAGTCAAAAATAGTTAAGATTCACTGTGTAACTTCAGTGGTGTGGTAAGAGTCGGCCACCTGCTTGCGCCCATAGACATATTAATGCTTCGCCTATGCACCACAGTAAAGCATTAAATTCTTGCATGTATTTACAGGTGTTACGGGGAAAAACATGTGGGCTGGGGCCTCCAAGGAGAAAAATACGTTTGATGCGTTACTGTGGTGAGCAATACCTTTTCCATTGAGGTTTTACAATAGACCTCTGACTGATAGAGGAAGTTTTATAAGCCAAGACATGAGTTAACAGAATTTGCTTGTAAAATTGTTGCATCATAGTCAATCATTTTAACACCGCATCTCCTGCCAAAATAAAGACCATACATAATGAGAGAGTGTTCTCCTGCCAGTTTTAAATATATGTCAAGTCAGTTGTAAATGCTGCTCTAAGTACTTTTACACGGCCCCGCATCCGAGCGGACGGCCCCTCCCCTCCGGCTCTCTCATTAATGACCAATCAGTTAAAAACCACAGAGCCTATTGCCTCCTCAGCACATTCTGGGGGTCGTCTCCGCACTGCACAAACACGAGATCCGCTGGGGTTGAAATCACGTGAATTCAGAAAATCTACTTTCTGTTTTAAACTGTTAAACTGATTTCACTGTGAGTTGACTCTATACCTTTTCTTTTGGGGAGGCCCAGATGTTATCGCTTTGACTGAAATGTTCCACAGTATCTTTTGCATTTATTAAATTATGGATTTTATAGCCAGAAAATAAGTTGGCTTGCCAGAATCACCTGTTTCTTCTGATTGACAGAGATCATTTTTTTGTCATTTTATGTGGAAGATTCAAGGAAAAACAACATCTCAGGTTTTGAGTCTTCTGCAAGAAAACATATACCGTAATGTTAATGTATATAATGTCTTAATGGGCATATAACTTTGCTTGCAACCCAAAAGACATAGAGACATGCCTTGAAACGATCTAGTCAAAACCTGAACTAGTGAAAAATGCACACATACACAAACAAGGTTCACACTAAATTGAAGCACAGTAACTCATGTAGATTTTTCAGATTTTTTTGCTTATAAAATGTCTTGTTTGTGCTCTGTGCCTCCTCTTGCCTTCCCACTGCAGAGCTCTCCTCCCTCTGCAGCGCTCTCTCTGTTTGGCCCCTGCTTTATCGCTCTGCTTCATTACCTCCATATCTTATTCTTTTCACTCTGCCTCTCCCCTTTGTCCCCCCTGCTCGAGTGTCCCTACACCTCAGATAACAGAGCTGCAGAGGAGGGGAGCTCGGCATTGATAAAATAACAAAACGTCTAAAACAAATTATGATTATTAATAACTAACTGGTAATGCTAGTTATTAATTCACTGAACACAAATTAATTAAGTAAAGGAATGTTAATACTATTATTTAGACAATGATGATTATATAACTTCAGTCTCTCCACAGATCTGGCGTCACATAAATGATACGACTAATGCCACATCCACATTTGTATGGGGACAATCAAGTGCAAAGCAATAACATAATGGAGACAAACTGTTCTGAAGTTCGCTGTTAATATGTGGCCCCTTAAATAAAGTGTTACCAAGATAATTGGTCAAATATAATCATATTTTGGACAGAATTTCTTTGCATTTTAATAGAGGTATCATCTGAACAAATCGGAAATAACAGCTAAGGAAGGGATAGTGCTTTATCCTATTGAAAAGATTTGTGACATAATAAATAGAACATAAACCATTATTTATCTGCATATAGGTCAGCAAGTAACAGGAGAGGACACACCTCTCAATGCTCACATCAATAAAATGTTTCCCATTGGCTCCAATGGAAATCAATGGGAGACTGAAGAGTGAATGCAGTCCATTTAATGTCCTGGAAAAGGGAAAGCTGTTAAATCTTGCTTCATTTTTAAAGGCGCAGATATTGGTTACATGCAGCAAAGCACAACCCAGTGATTCCTATGGTCTTTAGACAAGGCATGCTTCTCTATGGTGAGGAAGCGAGTATTAAACAGTTGAGCATATAAAAGAATGTCTTGAATTTTAGCTGTGAAAAAGGCAGTTGATTTTAAAGCCTCAGTATACAAGGAATGTGATGCTGCCCTGTTCACCATAAGAATTATTTACACAAATGTTTCAATCAAACCATAGAAATAGAATAGTATGTTCCATGTTACTGCAAGGGAAAAAAAATAATATCCAGATTAGTTACATTTACTTTAAATCAGATTATTTTTCTTAATTTTCAGTAGAATTTATTATTTTTTGAGGTTTTCTTTTTTTCTTCTTTTTTTCTTTTTTTTTCTTATACATGACTTATTTTTTG